>AWOL01S0000642.1:0-22350 GCA_000715115.1 Nicotiana otophora
TTCAATACTAAACCGGTAGTAAATTGATCACATCAATATACTAATCAAGGGTGGTGTCTAGCATGAAGTATATAATTTACTCTCAAGAACCAGTAGAAGAATAATGTATTAATTCCTTTTGTCTTTATAGCTCTGGGTCACCCTAGGATATGGTTCGACTATCAAATCCTAATAGGCGACCGACTATGTGTTCGTGTAAAAAATAATCGACCATTGAATGACCTAAGAAACTCTTTTCTTCTTTCATTCAATCGCCCTGGCCAAGGTCTTAATTTGTTCGGTTATAATTTATGACAACATGGAGCTTAAACTCATTACCAAGAGTTGACAGATTCTATCTTGATGAATCACTAATTCTACAAGTATTTAATCGTACCAATATCCTTTCAACTATCGCCCTAGGGCCATAGGTGTCTAGTATCAAAACAGAATAAATAACTTGTCAATTACTATGATGATATCAAGTCAAAGGAAACTCTTACATGGCATTCTTCAAGAAAATATCATATTGACAGTTTATGGTAATTCTAACCATTAGGAATTATCCAATGCAAATGTATGTTCTCATTTACCACTTATGTTGCAGCTCGCCTATCCAGTAGTTTCGGAGCTTCAATATGTCTTTGCTTTTATTTGCCTCGAGAGTCGTTCCACGAAATTCCTCAATGGAAGTAACTAAACAAGTATTTCGCAAAAAGTGTTGGGCTTCAAAAAATTATCAAAGCTAAGCTAAAGAGGTTGGTTACGGCCTCAATTATTGTGACTATGTGCATATGTCTCAATGGTGTATGATGGTGTTGTTAGGTTAGAAGCTTGTTAACTATGGCGGAAACGATGGAAGAAAACCCTAGAAGGGTTGAGAGAAGAAGAGAGAGACGAGTGAGTCGGTCAAAGTCTAATTGACCAAAACTGATTTTCTTATTTAGTAAAAACTATTTATATTTACAGGTATCAAAAAGGGAAAAATAATTATGAAACAATAGTTACATGTCTAAACTATAAGAGTTATAAAAGGGCCTTCTTCTTTCCCTTATCCGATTAGGCCTGTGACAATTGGGCCTGAGATGTATCTGGGCTGACACCCCCCTCAAGCTTGAGGGTGAGAACACACCAAGCTTGCAAAGTAAACCGTGATGAACTTGACGAGGAAGAACTTTGGTCATGATGTCTGCCAACTGGTTGGAGCTGGAGATAAAATGCAAAGATATCAGACCAGTCTGCAAGCAAGTGCGCACATAATGACAGTCAATCTCAATATGTTTGGTGCGCTCGTGAAAAACTGGGTTTTTGGCAATATGAAGAGCTGCCTGTGTCACAACCCAATTTCACCTATAGGTCGTGATGGCGCCCAACACTACAACTAGGCAAGCCAACTAATAAATTAAATATGTATTGATTAAACTTTTAATCCAAGAATAAAATAAAATATCAAATTCTACCAATGTGTGTGCCAAGACCTGGTGTCACAAGTGTATGAGCATCTAGTAGATTATACAAAACTCCAAATACTGTCTAAAATGAAATAGACAGAAATGTAAAATACAAAGAGAGGCACTGGCAACTGCAGGACGGCTTAGAAAGACAGCTCACCACTACGCCTCTGGATAATGAGCATGTGCGATAAAAGGTCCTCCACAAGTACCTGTCTCAGATCCTGCACAAAAAGTGCAGCAAGTGTAGTATGAGTACGTAAACAACGTGTACCCAGTAAGTATCAAGCATAATCTCAAAGCGGTAGAGACGAGATAGTTGACTTTGACACTTACTAAGGGTCAATAATAATAAATAGGATGGAATAAGATTTATTTAATTCAGCATGATTCACAGAGTTAACAATTTTATTTTTAATCAGCAGAAATAATCAAATTCTTCCAAATGCAACAATTCTCAATGTATTAATTAAACTCCTTCAAGCCTAATAAATTTTTAATTTATCAATTAGCTTCACAAGCTGCAATAAACTATCAAAGTATCGTGTATTTATTATTATTATTATTAAGCACGATTTCTGCCGAGGACGTACGACCCGATCCAAAGTGTCGTGTATACTGCCGAGAGACGTACGACATGATCCATAGATGCATCTATCCTGCCGAGGCGTTCGGACCGATCCACAAGAAAGGAGGACATTTTCTTATGTACCTCCGGAATAAGAATATTTATTGAAAAGTTTATTCAAGAGGATAACAATTTATTTCAATAATTAATTAATCTAAACAAAAATTTAAGCATGTGAAAATTTCATCTTTTACTACCTTCATAACAATTCAAAATATATACCTCAAATAATTTAATTAATAAGGAATACAATTTACATAAGTAATTCATGCTTGGAGTCCTAAACTACCCGGACTTTAGCATTTATAGTAGCTACGCACGGACTCTCGTCACCTTGTGTGTACGTAGTCTCCGCAATTAGCAATATTTATTTAATTTAATCCTTATGGGGTAAATTCTCCCCTCACAAGATTAGACAAGAGACTTACCTCAATTTCCTCCAATTTAATCCACTAGAAGGCCTTTTTCACGATTTTCCAACTCTGTCTGACTCGAATCTAGCCAAAATAATTCGATACAATCACTACGAATTATAGGGAATCAATTCTATAAGAAAATACTATATTTTTTAATAAAAATCCGAAATTAATTCAACAATCGTTCGTGGGACACACTGTAATGACCTAATCGATCATTTTAACTTTTATAAATCTGTTCCCAAAAAATAATAAAACTCCCCGAATGTACTTTTATTGATTTATGACTCGCGGGGATGGTTGGTTCGGGATTTGGAAGTGTCTGGGTTGAAATCGGAATACTTGGTTCCTTAAGTTGGCTTTAAATGGCCAAGTTTTACTTCGGTCAACAGTTTTAAGAAAACGACCTCGAAATCGGGATATGACTATTCCAATAGGTTCGTTCGATGATTTCGGACTTGGGCGTATATCCGGGTTTTGGATAACTCGGGAGCGTTTTGGCGCTTAATAGTGAAAACTTCATTATTTGAAGGTTTAAACTTCTTTAAATGTGGTTTGGAGTAGGTTTTTGAGTAATTGAAGTCTGTTTGGAGTTTCGAGTTTGGGAATAGTTCCGTATAGTGAATAAAAACTTGCACGCAAAATTTCAAGTCATTCCCAGTAGTTTAAATATGTTTGGGCGTGTTGGAAGTAAATTGAAAAACTTGAAGTTCTTAAGTTTGAATCAATTTGGTTTGGGGTATGATTATTAGATTTGATGTTGTTTTACACGTTCCGAGAGTTCGAGCGAGTTCGTTTTATGATTTTAAACTTGTTGGTATGTTCGGGCAGGGCCCCGGGGCCCTGAGCTTTAATCGATCAAGGCTCGGATCAATTTTTGAACCTTGGTCACAGCTGAAGCTTTCAGCTTCTGCTATAATAGCACCTGCGCTTGGCCAGCCGCAGGTGCGTGAAGAGCACCGCAGAAGCGGAAAGGGCACAAATGCACAGGTACAAGCGCAGAAGCGTATCGCATATGCGATGTACAAGCCGCATAAGCGGATTCGCAGAAGCGAGCCGCTGACCGCAGGTGCGAGCGAAGCCGGTTAAGGGAGAACCGCATCTGCGAGGGAATTGCCGCAGATGTGGAGCCGCAGAAGCAGCTTATGAGCCGCAGATGCGATTTTCACTGTTGGACAGAATGGTTAAAAGTCGGGGTTCACACATTTTGAGCCCATTTTTCCTCCATTTCCGGGAGATTTCAGAGCTTTTGAGAGGGGGATTTCGACTAGCAATTTAAGGTAAGTTAATTCTAGACCCCTTGAGTTAAATACATAGATTATGGATCGATTTTAACTGGTAAATCTTAGAAATCAAGTGTTTAGGAGAAAAACCTAGATTTTTTTATAAAAATGCAATTTTTACTANTAGGAGAAAAACCTAGTTTGTTTTATAAAAATGCAATTTTTACTACGAAAATCGTTATGGAATTGGTAAAAATTATATATTTGAGTTCTTGAAATTTTGAGTGACGTTTTCATCCAAAAGTTTTCAAAATCCGGGCGCGTTGGCCCGAGGTAAATTTTAGGAATTTTATCATTTTGGATAGAGTAATTTATTTAATAAATGAATTTCGAGTTATTGAGCATGTATTAATTATTTTGTATAATATTTGGGTAGTTTCGGATTTTTCGGCGTCAAATCGAGAATTTTACGCGACACAGTAAACGAAAAGTAGACTTTGAGACAAGGTAAGTCTCTTGTCTAATCTTGTGAGGGGAAAATTACCCCATAGGGATTAAATTAAATAATTATTGCTAATTGCGGGGGGCTACGTACGCACGAGGTGACGAGAGTCCGTGCGTAGCTACTATTAATGCTAAAGTCCAGGTAGTTTAGGACTCAAAGCATGAATTACTTGTGTAAATTGTATTCTTTATTTATTAAATCATTTGATGTATATATTGTGAATTGTTATAAAAGGTAGAAAAAGATGAAATTTTCATATGCTTAAATTTTGGTTTAAATTAATTAATTGTTGAAATAAATTGTTTATCCTCTCGAATAAATCTTGCAATAAATATTCTCATTCCGGAGGTATATAAGAAAATGTCCTTCTTTCTTGTGGACCGGGCCGAACGCCTCAGAAAGTGGACTTTGAGACAATTTAAATCTCTTGCCTAATCTTGTAAGGGAAAAATTACCCCATAGGGATTAAATTAAGTAATTGTTGCTAATTGCAGGGGGCTCCCAGAGGGAAGAGTCGCGGTTTCAGTTTGAACAGCTCCAGCAGGGTCAGATGTCAGTGACGGATTATGAGGAGAGGTTCTCTGAGTTATCTCGCCATGCACTTATGATACTCCCTACTGAGGCGGAGAGAGTGCAGAGGTTTGTAACTGGTTTACATACTGGCATTCAGTCCACTACGGCTCGAGAGGTTGAGATAGGTACTTCTTATGAGCTAGTCGTGGAGATAGCCCAGAGGGTTGAAGGCGTACGTCAGCGGAGCCGAGAGCAGGTTGTGAGCAATAAGCGGTTCAGGCATTCTGGAGAGTTCAAAGGTGCTTTGTCTGGGGGCAGAGGTCAGTTCGTGAGAGGGCAGTCCAGCAGGAACCCATATCCAACACCACCGCCTCCTCGAGGTGCTCCAGTGCGACCTTATTTCAGTGTTATACCAAAGAGTTCTTATTGCTCACCGGCTATTCAGGGCTCTTCCAAGGGGTATTCAGGTCCCCAGGGTCAGACTTCTAGTCAGCGGCTTATTGCACCGCAGAGTTGTTGCGAGTGCGGGGATCCCAGTCACATACGGAGATTTTGTCCCAAGCTACAGGGTAGGTCAGTGCAGTAGGGTCAGCAACCTATGATTACCGCACCAGTTGCTCTACCAGTTGTCCGACCACCACGAGGTGGAGGAAAGGAGGGTAGAGGCCGTCATAGAGGTGGAGGTCAGCCAGGTGGAGGCCAGCCAGTTGGCGCTCCAGCTCGGTTCTATGCGTTTTTGGTCAGACCAGATGCAGAGGCCTCACATGCCGTGATTACAGGTATTATTTCTGTTTGCGGCAAAGATGCCTCGGTATTATTTGATCCAGGATCCACGTATTCATATGTGTCATCTCTGTTTGCTCCATTCCTGGGTGTTTCGCGTGAGTCCTTGAGTACTCATGTTTATGTGTCCACTCCTATGAGCGATTCTGTTATTGTGAACTGGATCTACCGGTCTTGTATTATTACATTCTGTGGTTATGAAACTAGAGCAGATCTCTTATTGCTCGAGATGACCGATTTTAAAATTATTTTGGGTATGGACTGGTTATCTCCATATCATGCTATTCTAGATTGTCATGCCAAGACTGTTACCTTGGCTATTCCATCTTTGCCTAGGCTGGAGTGGAAGAGTTCGTCTGTTAGTTCATTTAATCGGGTTATTTATTTTATAAAGGCTTAACACATAGTTGAGAAGGGTTGTTTAGCTTATCTAGCTTATGTTCGGGATACTGCTGCAGAGACTCCTACTATTGATTCAGTGCCTGTAGTTCGGGAGTTTACCGATGTATTTCCTTCAGATTTTCCAGGCATGCCACATGATCGTGATATTGATTTCTGTATTGACTTCGCTCCAGATACCCAGCCTATATCTATCCCGCTGTATCGCATGGCTCCGGAAGAATTGAAAGAACACCTTGAAGAGTTACTAGAAAAAGGGTTCGTCAGACCGAGTGTATCGCCTTGGGGTACACAGGCATTATTTATGAAGAAAAAGGATGGCACAATGCGAATGTGTATTGATTATCGCCAATTGAACAAAGTCACTATTAAGAACAAGCACCCGTTGCCGCGTATTGATGATCTATTTGACCAGTTGCAAGGTGCTAGGGTGTTCTCTAAGATCGACTTGAGGTCGGGGTACCATCAGTTGAAAATTCGGGATTTTAATCTTCCGAAGACTACTTTCCGGACTAGATATGGTCATTATGAGTTTTTGGTGATGTCCTTCGGTTTAACTAATGCCCCGACAGCGTTTGTGAATTTGATCAACAGGGTATTCAGGACATATATTGATTTATTTGTCATTGCCTTTATTGATGACATTTTGATCTACTCACGCAGTAAGGAGGGGCATGAGCAACATATGTAAGTAGTGCTTCAGACATTGCGGGAACAAAAGCTATATGCTAAGTTCTCCAAATGTGAGTTCTGACTAGAGTCTGTAGCATTTTTAGGGCATATTGTATCGGGCAAGGTTATAAAGGTTGATCCCAAGAAGATTGAGGCAGTGCAGAATTGGCATCGTCCCACTTCGGCGACTGAGATCAGGAGTTTTCTGGGTTTAGCAGGTTATTATAGTCGATTTGTGGAAGATTTTTCATCTATTGAAGCGCCTTTGACCAAATTAACCTAGAAGGGTACTCCATTCCGATGGTCCGATAATTGTGAGGTGAGCTTTCAGAAGCTCAAGACAGCATTGACTACAACACCAATGTTAGTGTTGCCTTTCGATTCGGGGATGTATACAGTGTATTGTGACACTTCACGCATTGGTTTGGGTTGTGTATTGATGCAGGAAAAGTGAGTTATTACATACGCTTCACGTCAGCTGAAGCCCCACGAGAAGAATTATCCAGTACAGGATTTGGAGTTAGCTGCGATTGTTCGCGCTCTTAAGATTTTGAGGCATTATCTTTATGGGGTGTCTTGTGAAGTTTACAGTGATCATCACAGTTTGCAGTATTTGTTCAAGCAGAGGGGCCTAAATTTGAGACAGCGTAGATGGCATGAGTTACTAAAAGATTATGATATTACTATTCTGTATCATCCAGGCAAAGCAAACGTGGTTGCGAACGCCTTGAGTAGGAAGGAAGAGAGTATGGGTAGTTTGGCTTTCATTTCAGTAGAGGAAAGGCCATTAGCTTGGGATATTCAGTCCTTGGCTAACATGCTTGTACGACTAGATATTTCAGAGCCCAGCCGAGTTCTTGCATGTGTTGTAGCTCAGTCTTCACTATTTGAACAGATCAAGGCTCGCCAGTATGATGATCCATACTTAATGGTTTTTCGAGACACGGTACTACGAGGTGGTGCCGAGGAAGTTACTATTGGTGCAGATGGTGTTCTGTGACTCCAGGGTCTTCTATGTGTTCCTAATGTGGATGAACTAAGAAAAAATATCTTAGAGGAGGCACACAGTTCCAGGGATTCTATTCATCCGGGTGCTATGAAGATGTATCGTGATCTAAGGCAGCATTATTGGTGGCGGCGAATGAAAAAGGATATAGTTGAGTTTGTAGCTAGGTGTCTAAATTGTCAGCAAGCTAAATATGAGCATCAGAGGCCAGGTGGCCTACTTCAGCAGATGACCATACCGAAATGGAAATGGGAATGCATTACTAAGGACTTTGTAGTTGGGTTGCCGCGGATCTTGAGGAAGTTTGATGCAGTTTGGGTGATTGTTGACACGTTGACCAAGTCGGCACACTTTATTCCTGTTGTGACTACGTATACTTCAGAGAGGTTGGCCCGGATTAATATTCAGGAGATAGTTCGGTTGCATGGTGTACCAATTTCTATCATATCGGATAGAGGCAATCAGTTTACTTCGCATTTCTGGAGAGCAATGTAGAGTAAATTGGGGACCCGTGTAGAGCTCAGCATAGCTTTTCATCCGCAGACCGACGGGCAGTCAGAGCGGACAATTCAGATTTTGAAGGATATGCTTAGGGCATGTGTGATTGACTTTAGAGGTCAGTGGGATAGTTTCTTGCCTTTGGCCGAGTTTGCTTATAATAACAATTACCAATTTAGCATCGAGTTGGCTCCATTTGAGGCTTTATATGGTCGGCGATGTCGTTCGCCCATCGGATAGTTTGAGCCCGGTGAGGCTAAGTTATATGGTACTAATTTGGTGAACGATGCCTTGGAAAAGGTAAAGTTGATTCAGGAACGACTTCGTACAGCACAGTCCAGACATAAGGGTAACGCGGATCAGAAAGCGCGTGATTTATCATTTATGATAGGTGAAAAAGTTCTCTTGAAAGTTTTGCCGATGAAGGGAACATGAGATTTGGGAAAACGGGGAAATTGAGCCCAAGGTTTGTAGGCCCATTTGAGGTATCGAGACGAGTTGGGTAGGTGGCTTATGAGCTTGCATTACCTCTTAGTCTATCGGGAGTTCATCCGATTTTTCATGTATCTATGCTCCGGAAGTATCATGCTGACCTGTCACATGTTTAGACTTCAGCAAATTTCAGCTAGATGATAGCTTGGGTTATGAAGAGGAGCCAATTGCCATTGTGGATAAACAGGTTCGCCCGTTGAGGTCCAGGAGGATTTTTGCAGTAAATATCTACACTTATTTAGCACTCCAAGTATAATTCTAAACCCATTCGAGGATGAACGTTTGTTTAAGAGGTGGAGAATGTAATGACCCAACCGGTCATTTTAATTTTTAGAAATTTGTTCCCAAAAAAACATAAAACTCCCCAAACATGCTTTTATTGATTTATGACTCGGGGGGATGGTTAGTTCGGGATTTGAAAGTGTCTAGGTTGAAATCGGAACACTTGATTCCTTAAGTTGGCTTTAAATGGCCAAGTTTTTCTTCGGTCAACAGTTTTAAGAAAACAACCTCGGAATCGGGATTTGACAGTTCCAATAGGTTCGTACGATGATTTCGGACTTGGGCGTATGCCCGAATCGGGTTTTGGATAATCCGGAAGCATTTTGGCGCATAATAGTGAAAAATAACTATTTGAAGGTTTAAGGTTCTTTATATTTTGTTCGGAGTAGGTTTTTGAATAATTGAAGTCTAATTGGAGTTCTGAGTTTTGGGAATAGTTCCATATAGTGAATTAAGACTAGCACGCAAAATTTCGTGTCATTCCGAGTAGTTTAAATATGTTTCGGCGCGTTGGAAGTAAATAGAAGAACTTGAAGTTCTTAAGTTTGAATCAATTTGGTTTGGGGTATGATTATTAGATTTGATGTTGTTTTACACGTTCCGAGAGTTCGAGCGACTCCGTTTTATAATTTCAAACTTGTTGGTATATTCGGGCAGGGCTCCCGGGGCCCCGAGCGTTAATCGGTAAAGGCTCGGAACAATATTTGAACCTTGGTCATAGCTGAAGCTTTCATCTTCTGCTATAACCGCACATGCGCTTGGCCAGCCACAGGTGCGTCAAGAGCACCGCAGAAGCGCAAAGGGCGCAGATGCACCGGTACTAGCGCAGAAGCGCATCGCAGGTGCGATGTACAAGCCGCAGAAGCGGACACGCAGAAGCGAGCTGCTGACCGCAGGTGCGAGCAAAGCCTGCTAAGGGAAAACTACAACTGTGAGGGAATTTCCACAGATGCAGAGCCGCAGAAGCAGCTTATGAGCCGCAGATGAGATTTTCACTGTTCGACAAAATGGTTAAAAGTCGGGGCTCGGACATTTGGAGCCCATTGTTTCTCTATTTCCGGGCGATTTCAGAGCTTTTGAGAAGGGGATTTCAGCTAGCAATTTAAGGTAAGTTAATTCTACACCCTTTGAGTTAAATATATAGATTATGGGTCGATTTTAACTGGTAAATCTTAGAAATCAAGGGTTTAGGTGAAAAACCTAGATTTTTATAAAAATGCGATTTTTACCACGAAAATGGTTATGGAATTGGAGAGAAATTATATATTTGAGTTCTTGAGATTTTGAGTGACGTTTTCATCCAAAAATATTCAGAATCCGGGCGCGTTGGCTCGGGGTACATTTTAGGAATTTTACCATTTTGGATAGGGTAGTTTATTTAATAGATGAATTTCGAGTTATTGAGCATATATTAATTATTTTGTATAATATTTGGATAGTTTCGGATTTTTCGGCGCCGAATCGAGAATTTTACGCGACGCAGTAATCGGAAAGTAGACTTTGAGACAAGGTTAGTCTCTTGTTTAATTTTGTGAGGGAGAAATTATACTATAGGAATTAAATAAAATAATTATTGCTAATTGCGGGGGGCTACGTACGCACGAGGTGACGAGAGTCAGTGCGTAGCTACTATTAATGCTGAAGTCCGGGTAGTTTAGGACTCAAAGCATGAATTACTTGTGTAAATTCTATTCTTTATTGATTAAATCATTTGATGTATATATTGTGAATTTTTATAAAAGGTAGAAAAAGATGAAATTTTCATATGCTTAAACTTTTGTTTAAATTAATTAATTGTTGAAATAAAATATTTTATCCTCTCGAATAAATCTTGCAATAAATACTATCATTCCGGAGGTACATAAGAAAATGTCATCTTTTCTTGTGGATCGGGCCGAACGCCTCGACAGGATTGATGCATCTATGGATCGTGCCGCGCGTCCCTCGGCAGTGTACACGACACTCTCGATCGTGTCGTACGTACTCGGCAAAAATCGTGCTTAATAATAATAATTACATGACACTTTGATAGTTTATTGCAGCTTGCGAAGCTAATTGATAAATTGGAAATCTTTGGAATTTTAAAGAATTGTTTTTTCCTGTTTGTTAATGAATTATTATTGTTTCTGAAAATGAGACTAATTGATAAATGGAAAATTTATTGGAATTGAAGGAATTTAATTATTTCTGCTGGTTAAGTAAATTATTGTAAATTCTGTGAATCATGCTGATTTAGATATTCTAGTTTTATTTCAATTATCATTATTGACCCATAGTGAGTGTCAAAGTCGGCTATCTCGTCTCTACCACTTCGAGATTAGGCTTGATACTTACTGGGTACACGTTATTTACGTACTCATACTACACTTGCTGCACTTTGTGCAGGATCTGAAATAAGTACTAGTGAAGGACCTATCATCACATATCCACGTCCTCCCGAGGCATAGTGGTGAGCTGTCTTTCTAAGCCGTCCTGCAGCTACATGTGTCTCTTCTTTTATTTACATTTCTGTCTATTTCATTTCAGACAGTATTTGGAGTTTTGTATAATCTACTAGATGCCCATACACTTGTGATACCAGGTCTTAGCATACATATTAGTAGAATTTGATGTTTTTATTATTTTCTTGGATTTAAATCTAATCGATATATGTTTAATTTATTAGTTGGATTACCTAGCTGTAGTGTTGTGCGCCATTACGACCTTTAGGTGAAATTGGGTTGTGACACCCACGTCTCGGAATCTGGCAAAAGTTACGAAATATAAACGCTCATTCAACCACAAGTCTACCCATACCAAAAATATTAAATTCCGATAACAATTCGGCCATCAAATCCTCAAATCTATCCAAGAAGGTTTTCAAACTTTTCTAACTTAATTCACCAATTAAATGATAAAAACGGTGATAGATTTGGGTAACTTAACCAATATTGAGATAAGAACACTTACCCCGTTGTTTTCTCTTAAAATCACCCAAATATCGCCTCAATCCGAGCTCCAAATCGTTAAAAATGGAAAATGGGACGGAGTCTTATTTTCAGAACTTAAACTCTCTGCCCAGTGATTTCTTCTACGCGATTTCGTAGCACAAATTTTTCTGCCCACAAAATAACCCTACGCGATCGTGGAAATTTCCATGCGATCGCGTAGCACAGTCTCCGCAAGCCTATGCGTTTGCGAGCCTCCTCACGCGATCGCGAAGCAATAAGCGCGTGGTAAGCTTCTGCTTCGTTTCCTCTTCGCGAACGCGACCTTAGCCACGCGTTCGCATAGCACAACTGAATCCAACCTACGCGATCGCGGACTTGCCCATGCGATCACATAGAACGAATTCCAAGCTGCCCAATTAAGACTACGCAATCGCAACCCAGTTCATGCGATCGCGTAGAAGGTTACAAATACCAGAAATCAGCTGCTATCAGCAATGTTCCAAAAGCCAAAAATTATCCGTTAGCCGTTCGAAACTCACCCAAGCCCCTCGGGACCTCAACCAATTATACCAACAAGTCCTATACCATCATACGAACATAGTCGGAACCTCAAAGCACATCAAACAACGCTAAAACCACGAATCATCCTCCAATTCAAGATTAATGAAACTTAAAATTTCCAGCTTCTACATTCGGTATCGAAACCTATCAAATCAAGTCCGATTGACCTCAAATTTTGTACAGAAGTCATAAATGACATAACAGAGCTATGTAAGTTTTTGGAACTGGATTCCAACCCCGATATCAAAAAGTCAACTCCCCGTCAAACTTCTAAACTTAAATTCTTGTTTTAGCCATTTCGAGCCTAATTTATCTACGGGCTTCCAAATAAAATTCCGAACATGCTCCTAAGTCCAAAATTATCATACGGAGCTATTGGAACCGTCAAATCCAGATTTCGGAGTCATTTTTCTCAAAATATTGACCGAAGTCAAACTTAGCACTTTAAGGCCAAAAAAAGGAACCAAGTATTCCGATTTCAGCCCAAACACTTCCAAATCCCGAACCAACTATCCCCGCAAGTCATAAATCATTAAAATCACGTATGGGGAGTTATATTTTAGGAAACGAGGTTCTAAAAGTAAAAATGAACGGTTGTATTATTGCATTCTCCGCCTCTTAAACAAACATTCATCCTCGAACGGGTTTGAAATAATACCTGGAGTGTCGAGATGGCTCCATTTGAGGCTTTATATGGTCGGCGATGTCGTTCGCCCATTGGATAGTTTGAGCCCGGTGAGGCTAAGTTATATGGTACTGATTTGGTGAACGATGCCTTGGAAAAGGTAAAGTTGATTCAGGAACGACTTCGTACAGCACAGTCCAGACATAAGAGTTACGTGGATCAGAAAGCACATGATATATCATTTATGATAGGTGAAAAAGTTCTCTTGAAAGTTTCGCTGATGAAGGGAATCATAAGATTTGGGAAAATGGGGAAAGTGAGCCCAAGGTTTGTAGGCCCATTTGAGGTGTCGAGACGAGTTGGGGAGGTGGCTTATGGGCTTGCATTACCTCTCAGTCTATCGGGAGTTCATCCGGTTTTTCATGTATCTATGCTCCGGAAGTATCATGCTGACCTGTCACCTGTTTAGACTTCAGCACATTTCAGCTAGATGATAGCTTGGGTTATTAATTGGAGCCAATTGCCATTGTGGATAAACAGGTTCGCCCGTTGAGGTCCAAGAGGATTTCTGCAATAAATATCTAAACTTATTTAGCACTCCAAGTATAATTCTAAACTCATTCGAGGATGAACGTTTGTTTAAGAGATGGAGAATGTAATGATCCAACCGGTCATTTTAATTTTTAGAAATTTGTTCCCAAAAAACCATAAAACTCCCCAAACATGCTTTTATTGATTTATGACTCGAGGGGATGGTTGGTTCGGGATTTGGAAGTGTCTGGGTTGAAATTGGAACACTTGGTTCCTTAAGTTGGCTTTAAATTGCCAAGTTTTTCTTCGGTCAACAGTTTTAAGAAAACGACCTCGAAATCGGGATTTGACGGTTCCAATATGTCTGTACGATGATTTCGGACTTGGGCGTATGCCCGAATCGGGTTTTGGATAATCCGGGAGCGTTTTGGCGCTTAATAGTGAAAAATTAACTATTTGAAGGTTTAAGGTTCTTTAAATTTTGTTTGGAGTAGGTTTTTGAATAATTGAAGTCCGTTTGGAGTTCTGAGTTTTGGGAATAGTTCCATATAGTGAATTAAGACTAGCACGCAAAATTTCGTGTCATTCCGAGTAGTTTAAATATGTTTCGGCGCATTGGAAGTAAATAGAAGAACTTGAAGTTCTTAAGTTTGAATCAATTTGGTTTGGGGTATGATTATGAGATTTGATGTTGTTTTACACGTTCCGAGAGTTCGAGCGAGTCCGTTTTATAATTTCAAACTTGTTGGTATATTCGGCCAGGGCTCCAGGGGCCCCGAGCGTTAATCGGTAAAGGCTCGGATCAATTTTTGAACCTTGATCACAGCTGAAGCTTTCAGCTTCTGCTATAACTGCACATGCGCTTGGCCAGCCGCAGGTGTGTGAAGATCACTGCAGAAGCGCAAAGGGCGCAGATGCGTAGGTACAAGCCCAAAAGCGCATCGCAGGTGCGATGTACAAGCCGCAGAAGCGAGCTGCTGACCGCAGGTGCGAGCGAAGCCTGCTAAGGGAAAACCGCATCTGTGAGGGAATTTCCGTAGATGCAAAGCTGCAGAAGCAGCTTATGAGCCGCAGATGAGATTTTCACTATTCGACAAAATGGTTGAAAGTCGGGGCTCGGACATTTTGAGCCCATTTTTGCTCTATTTCCGGTCGATTTCAGAGCTTTGAGAAGGGGATTTCAACTAGCAATTTAAGGTAAGTTAATTCTACACCCTTTGAGTTAAATACATAGATTATGGGTCGATTTTAACTGGTAAATCTTAGAAATCAAGGGTTTAGGTGAAAAACCTAGATTTTTATAAAAATATGATTTTTACCACGAAAATGGTTATGGAATTGGAGAGAAATTATATATTTGAGTTCTTGAGATTTTGAGTGACGTTTTCATCCAAAACTATTCAGAATCCGGGCGCGTTGGCTTGGGGTAAATTTTAGGAATTTTACCATTTTGGATAGGGTAGTTTTATAGATGAATTTCCAGTTATTGAGCATATATTAATTATTTTGTATAATATTTGGATAGTTTCGGATTTTTCGGCGCCTACTCGAGAATTTTACGCGACGCAGTAAACGGAAAGTTGACTTTGAGACAAGGTAAGTCTCTTGTTTAATCTTGTGAGGGAGAAATTATACCATAGGAATTAAATTAAATAATTATTGCTAATTGCGGGGGGCTACGTACGCACGAGGTGACGAGAGTCCGTGCGTAGCTACTATTAATGCTGAACTTTGGGTAGTTTAGGACTCAAAGCATGAATTACTTGTGTAAATTGTATTCTTTATTGATTAAATCATTTGATGTATATATTGTGAATTGTTATAAAAGGTAGAAAAAGATGAAATTTTCATATGCTTAAATTTTTGTTTAAATTAATTAATTGTTGAAATAAATTTTTTAGCCTCTCGAATAAATCTTGCAATAAATACTCTCATTCCGGAGTACATAAGAAAATGTCCTCCTTTCTTGTGGATCGGGCTGAACGCCTCGACAGGATTGATGCATCTATGGATCGTGCCGCACGTCCCTCAGTAGTGTACACGACACTCTCGATCGGGTCGTACGTCCTCGGCAAACATCGTGCTTAATAATAATAATTACATGATACTTTGATAGTTTATTGCAACTTGCGAAGCTAATTGATAAATTGAAAATCTTTGGAATTTTAAAGAATTGTTGTTTCCTGTTTGTTACTGAATTATTATTGTTTATGAAAATGAGACTAATTGATAAATTAAAACTTTATTGGAATAGAAGGAATTTAATTATTTCTGCTGGTTAAGTAAATTATTGTAAATTCTGTGAATCATGCTGATTTAGATATTCTAGTTTTATTTCAATTATCATTATTGATCCATAGTGAGTGTCAAAGTCGGCTATCTCGTCTCTACCACTTCGAGATTAGGCTTGATACTTACTGGGTACACCTTATTTACGTACTCATACTACACTTGCTGCACTTTTTGTGCAGGATCTGAAATAAGTACTAGTGAAGGACCCATCATCACATATCCACGTCCTCCCAAGGCATAGTGGTGAGTTGTCTTTCTAAGCCGTCCTGCAGCTACATGTGTCTCTTCTTTTATTTACATTTCTGTCTATTTCATTTCAGACAGTATTTGGAGTTTTGTATAATCAACTAGATGCTCATACACTTGTGACACCAGGTCTTAGCATACATATTAGTAGAATTTGATGTTTTTATTATTTTCTTGGATTTAAATCTAATCGATATATGTTTAATTTATTAGTTGGATTGCCTAGCTGTAGTGTTGTGCGCCATCACGACCTTTAGGTGAAATTGGGTTGTGACACCCACGTCTCGGAATCCGGCAAAAGTTACGAAATATAAACGCTCATTCAACCACAAGTCTACCCATACCAAAAATATTAAATTTCGATAATAATTCGGCCATCAAATCCTCAAATATATCCAAGAAGGTTTTCAAACTTTTCCAATTTAATTCACCAATTAAATGATACAAACGGTGATAGATTCGGGTAACTTAACCAATATTGAGTTAAGAACACTTACCCCATTGTTTTCTCTGAAAATCTCCCAAATATCGCCTCAATCCGAGCTCCAAATCGTTAAAAATGAAAAGTGGGTCGAAGTCCTATTTTCAGAACTTAAACTCTCTGCCCAGTGATTTCTTCTACGCGATCGCGGACCAACTCACGCGATCGCGTAGCACAAATTTTTCTGCCCACAAAATAACCCTACGCGATCGTGGAAATTCCCATGCGATCGCGTAGCACAGTCTCCACAAGCCTACACCTTTGCGAGCCTCCTCACGCGATCGCGAAGCAATAAGTGAGTGGTAAGCTTCTGCTTCGTTTCCTCTTCGCCAACACGGCCTTAGACACGCGTTCGCATAGCATAACTGAATTCAACCTACGCGATCGCGGACTTGCCCATGCGATCACATAGAACAAATTCTGAGCTGCCCAATTAAGCCTATGCGATCGCAACCCAGTTCACGCGATCGCTTAGAAGGTTAAAAATACCATAAATCAGCAGCTATCAGCAATGTTCCAAAAGCCAAAAATTATCTGTTAGCCGTCCGAAACTCACCCGAGCCCCTCGTGACCTCAACCAATTATACCAACAAGTCCTAAAACATCATACGAACTTAGTCGGAATCTCAAATCACATCAAACAACGCTAAAACCACGAATCATCCTCCAATTAAAGCTTAATGAAACTTAAAATTTCCAACTTCTACATTCGGTATTGAAACCTATCAAATCAAATCCGATTGACCTCAAATTTTGCACAGAAGTCATAAATGACATAACGGAGCTATGTAAGTTTTCGGAACTGGATTCCGACCCCGATATCAAAAAGTCAACTCCCCCGGGTAAACTTCTAAACTCAAATTCTTGTTTTAGCCATTTCGAGCCTAATTTAACTACGGGCTTCCAAATAAAATTCCGAACACGCTCCTAAGTCCAAACTCATCATATGGAGCTATTGAAACCGTCAAATCCCGATTCCGGAGTCATTTTTCTCAAAATGTTGACCGAAGTCAAACTTAGCACTTTAAGGCCAACTTACGGAACCAAGTATTCTGATTTCAGCCCAAACATTTCCAAATCCCGAACCAACCATCCCCGCAAGTCATAAATCATTAAAATCACGTACGCGGAATTATATTTTAGGAAATGAGGTTCTAAAAGTAAAAATGAACGGTTGTATTATTACATTCTCCACCTCTTAAACAAACATTTGTCCCCGAACGGGTTTGGAATAATACTTGGAGTGTTAAATAGGGGTGGATACTTGCTCCGCATGTCCTCCTCGGCCTCCTAAGTTGCTTCTTTGATTGGTTGGCCTCTCCACTGGAATTGTACTACAGAAATCCTCTTGGACCACAACTGGCAAACCTGTTTATCCATGATGGCAAATGGCTCCTCCTCATAACCCAAGCTATCATCTAGCTGAACTGTGCTAAAGTCTAACACATGTGACATGTCGGCATGATACTTCCGGAGCATAGATACATGGAAAACCAAATGAATCCTGATAGGCTGGGAGGCAATGCAAGCTCATAAGAAACCTCCCCAACTCATCTAAACAACTTAAATGGGCCTATAAACCTTGGGCTCAACTTTCTCTTCTTCCCGAATCTCATAATTCCCTTCATCGGCAAAACATTCAAGAGAACGTTTTCACCTACCATAAATGATAAATCATGCACTTTTTTATCTGCGTAGCTCTTCTGTCTGGACTGTGCTGTACGAAATCGCTCCTGAATCAACTTTACCTTTTCCAAGGCATCCTTCACCAAATCAGTACCATATAACTTAGCCTCACCGGGCTTAAACCATCCAATGGGTGAACGACATCGCCGGCCATATAAAGCCTCAAATGGAGCCATCTCGATGCTAGATTGGTAACTGTTATTATAAGCAAACTCGGCCAAAGGCAAGAAACGATCCCACTGACCTCCAAAGTCAATCACACATGCCTTAGGCATATCCTCCAAAATCTAAATTGTCTGCTCTAACTGTCCGTCGGTCTGCGGATGAAAAGCTGTGCTGAGCTCTACACGGGATCCTAACTCACTTTGTACTGATTCCATAAATGTGAAGTAAACTGAGGACCTCTATCTGATATGTTAGAAATTGGCACACCGTGCAACCGAACTATCTCCTGCATATATATCTGGTCCAACCTCTCTAAAGTATACATAGTCACAATAGGAATAAAATGTGCCGACATGGTCAACCTATCAACAATGACCTAAACTGCATCAAACTTCCGCAAGGTTCGCGGCAACCCAACTACAAAGTCTATAGTGATACGTTCCCATTTCCATTCTGGTATAGTCATCTGCTGAAGTAGACCACCTGGCCTCTAATGCTCACATTTAACCTGCTGGCAATTCAGACACCTAGTTACATATTCAACTATATCCTTTTTCATTCGCCGCCACCAATAATGTTGCTTCAAATCACGATACATCTTCTTAGCACCTGGATGAATAGAATACAGAGAACTGTGTGCTTCTTCTAGAAGCTTTTTCCTTAGTCCCTCCACATTAAGAACACATAGACGATCCCGGAGTCGCAGCACACTGTCTGCACCAATAGTAACTTCCTTGGCACCACCTCGTAGTACCATTTCTCGAAGAACCATCAAGTGTGGATCATCATACTAGCGAGCCTTGATCTGCTCAAATAGTGAAGACTGGGCCACAACACATGCAAGAACTCAGCTAGGCTCTGAAATATCCAGCCTCACAAGTTTGTTAGCCAAGGACTGAATATCTGAAGCTAATGCCCTTTCCTCTGCTAAAATGAAAGCTAAACTACCCATACTTTCCGCCTTTCTACTCAAGACGTCTGCAACCACATTTGCTTTGCCTGGATGATATAGGATAGTAATATCATAATCTTTTAGTAACTCCAACCATCTGCGTTGCCTCAAAATTAGGTCCCTCTGCTTGAACAAATGATGCAAACTACGATGATCAGTATAAACTTCACAGGACACCCCATAAAGATAATGCCTCCAAATCCTAAGAGCCTGAACAATCGCAGCTAACTCCAAATCATGTAACGGATAATTCTTCTCGTGGGGCTTCAGCTGACGTGAAGCATATGCAATAACTCGCGTTTCCTGCATCAACACACAACCCATACCAACGCGTGAAGCGTCACAATACACGGTATAATTCCCCGAACCAGAAGGCAATACTAGCACTGGTGTTGTGATCAATGCTGTCTTGAGCATCTGAAAGCTCACCTCACAATCATCGGACCATCGGAATGGAGCACCCTTCTGGGTCCATTTAGTCAAAGGCGCTACAATAGATGAAAAACCTTCCACGAATCGACAATAATAACCTGCTAGACCCAGAAAACTCCCGATCTCAGTCGCCGAAGTGGGACGACGCCAATTCTGAACCGCCTCAATCTTTTTGGGATCAACCTTAATACCCTCGCCCGATACAATATGCCCCAAAATTGCTACAGACTCTAGCCAGAACTCACATTTGGAGAACTTAGCATATAGCTTTTGTTCCCTCAACGTCTGAAGTACCACTCTCATATGTTGTTCATGCTCCTCCTTATTGTGTGAGTAGATCAAAATGTCATCAATAAAGACAATGACAAATAAATCAATATATGGACTGAATACCATATTCATCAAATCCATGAATGCTGCCGGGGCATTAGTTAAACCGAAAGACATCACCAGAAACTCATAATGACCATATCTAGTACGGAAAGCAGTCTTCGGAACATCCGAATCCTGAATCTTCAATTGATGATACCTCGACCTCAAGTCGATCTTAGAGAACACCCTAGCACCCTGCAACTGGTCAAATAAATCATCAATACATGGCAACGGGTACTTGTTCTTAATAGTGACTCTATTCAATTGGCGATAATCAATACACATTCGCATTGTTCTATCCTTCTTCTTCACAAATAATACACGTGTACCCCAAGGCGATACACTCGGTTTGACGAACCCTTTGGCTAGTAACTCTTCAAGCTGTTATTTCCACTCTTTCAATTCTTTCGGAGCGATACAATACTGTGGGATAGATATAGGCTGAGTGTCTGGAGCCAAGTCAATACAAAACTCAATATCACGATCATGTGGCATACCTGGAAGATCTGAAGGAAATACATCGGAGAACTCTTAAACTACAGGCACTAAATCAATAGCCTGAGTCTCAGCAGTAGTATCCCGAACATAAGCTAGATAAGCTAAACAACCCTTCTCAACCATGTGTTGAGCCTTTATAAAAGAAATAACCCGATTAAATGAACTAACAGACGAACCCTTCCACTCTAACTTAGGCAACACTGGAATAGCCAAGGTAACAATCTTGGCATGACAATCTAGAATAGCATGATATGGAGATAACCAGTCCATACCCAGAATAATTTCAAAATTGGTCATCTGGAGTAATAAGAGCTCTGCTCTAGTTTCATAACCACATAATGTAATAATACAAGACCGGTATATACGGTTCACAATAACAGAATCGCCCACAGGAGTGGACACATAAACATGAGTACTCAAGGACTCACGAGAAACACCCAGGAATGGAGTGAATAGAGATGACACATATGAATACATAGATCCTGGATCAAATAATATCGAGTCATCTTTGCCGCAAACAGAAATAATACCTATAATCATGACATCTGAGGCCTCTGCATCTGGTCTGGACGTAAAAGCATAGAACCGAGATGGAGTGCCACCTGGCTAACCTCCACCTCTAGGACGGCCTCTACCCACCTGTCCTCCACCTCTAGGTAGTTGGACGACTGGTGGAGCAACTTGTGCGGTAATCGTAGGCTGCTGACCCTGCTGCACTAGTCTACCCTGCAGCTTGGGGTAGAATCTCTGTATGTGACTATGATCCCTGTACTCGTAACAACTGTGCGGTGCAATAAGCCGCTGACTAGAATTCTGGCCCTGGGGACCTGAATACCCACTGGAAGAAACCTGAATAGCCGATGGGCCCTAAGAACTCTCTGGTATAGCATTGAAATAAGGTCGTACTGGAGCATCCCGAGGAGGCGGTGGTGCTAGATATGGGGGCCTGCTGGACTGCCATCTCATGAACTGACCTCTGCCCCCAGCCGGAGCACCTCTAAACTCTCCAGAATACCCGAACCTCTTATCTCTCATAACCTGCTCTCGGCTCCGCTAACGTACACCCTCAATTCTCCGGGCTATCTCCACGACTAGCTCATAAGAAGTACCCATCTCAATTTCTCGAGCCATAGTGGCCTGAATGCCAGTATGTAAACCAGCTACAAACCTCCACACTCTCTCCGCCTCAGTAGGGAGTGTCATAAGTGCATGGCGAGATAACTCAGAGAATCTTGCCGCATAATCGGTCACTGACATCTGACCCCGCTGGAGCTTCTCAAACTGAAAATGCAACTCTTCCCTCTGAGAGGGTGGAATATACCTGTCTAGAAAGATACGGGTGAACATATCCCAAGTTATGGGAGTAGAATCTGCTGGTCTACAAAGAACATAAGACTTCCACCATCTACGGGCCCTGCCCTCTAGCTAAAAAGTAGCAAAGTCAACCCCATGAGATTCAAATATCCTTATATTGTGCAGTCTGTCCCTGCACTGATCAATGAAGTCTTGTAGATCCTCATGTCGCTCACCCCCAAAGACAGGAGGATGTAGTCTAGTCCATCTGTCCAATAGTTTCGGAGGATCAGCGGTTGCAGCTGGCCTGGGCTCAGGTGTAGCTGATGCCACTGACTGGGCTCCACCCACGGGTAGTGCACCCTAGGTCTGATATATTATAGTTGCATGTCTATGAGCATGTGCAATCGGTGTATGTGCTCCCCCCCCCCCCCCCCCC
>AWOL01S0000642.1:22721-75587 GCA_000715115.1 Nicotiana otophora
CCCGCCTGAGATGTGGCTGGGTCTACCGGAAATAAACCGGCTTGAGTCATAGTGTCTATGAATCATAACATACGACCCATAACATCCTGAAATCCCGGTGCAGATGTGAAATCCACCAGAGCTGGCCCTGCTACAGGCACTTCACCCTACTCCTCAATAATGGGATCCTCTGCTGGCCCCACTGGTGGAATAAATGGGACAGTCCTGGGACATCCTCTACCTCTACCGGCTAGAGCCCTCCCTCGGCCTCTAGCAACTGGGGAGTAGCTCTTCCCTGGTCCGGAACCTCATTAGAGCTCGTTCTCACCATCTGTGAGGGAGTAAGAGAAAGCTATTTAGTATTGCATCAATTACACGATGGAAGATGAAGAAAGGTAGTTTCCTAACACCCTATAGCCTCTCGAAGATAAGTACAGATGTTTCCGTACCGATACGCAAGACTCTATTAGGCCTTCTCATAACTTATGAGACCTATGTGAACCTAGTGCTTTGATACCATGTTGTCACGACCCAATTTCACCTATAGGTCGTGATGGTGCACAACACTACAGCTAGGCAAGCCAACTAATAAATTAAACATATATTGATTAAACTTTTAATCCAATAATAAAATAAAATACCAAATTCTACCAATGTGTGTGCCAAGACCTGGTGTCACAAGTGTATGAACATGTAGTAGATTATAAAAAACTCCAAATACTGTCTGAAATGAAATGGACAGAAGTGTAAAATACAAAGAGAGGCACTGGTAACTGCAGGACGGCTCAGAAAGGCATCTCACCACTACGCCTCTCGATAACGAGGATGTGAATAATAGGTCCTCCACAAGTACCTGTCTCAGATCCTGCACAAAAAGTGCAGCAGGTATAGTATGAGTACGTAAACGACGTGTACCCAGTAAGTATCAAGCCTAATATCGAAGCGGTAGAGACGAGATAGTTGACTTTGACACTTACTAAGGGTCAATAATAATAAATAGGATGGAATATGATTTATTTAATTCAGCATGATTCATAGAGTTAACAATGTTTTTATAAATCAGCAGAAATAATCAAATTCTTCCAAATGCAACAATTCTCAATTTATTAATTAAATTCCTTCAAGCCTAATAAATTTTAAATTTATCAATTAGCTTCACAAGCTGTAATAAACTATCAAAGTATCGTGTATTTATTATTATTATTAAGCATGATTTCCGCCGAGGACGTACGGCCCGATCCAGAGTGTCGTGTACACTGCCGAAAGACGTGCGGCATGATCCATAGATGCATCTATTCTGCCGAGGCGTTCGGCCCGATCTACAAGAAAGGAGGATATTTTTTTATGTACCTCCGGAATAAGAGTATTTATTGAAAAGTTTATTCGAGAGGATAACAATTTATTTCAACAATTAATTAATCTAAACAAAAATTTAAGCATATGAAAATTTCATCTTTTACTACCTTTCATAACAATTCACAATATATACCTCAAATAATTTAATTAATAAGGAATATAATTTACACAAGTAATTCATGCTTTGAGTTCTAAACTACCCGGACTTTAGCATTTATAGTAGCTACGCACAGACTCTTGTCACCTCGTGCGTACATAGCCCCCGAAATTAGCAATAATTATTTAATTTAATCCTTATGGGGTATAGTTTCCCTCACAAGATTAGACAAGAGACTTACCTCAATTTGCTCCAATTTAATCCACTAAAAGGCCTTTTCCACGATTATCCAACTCTGTCTGGCTCGAATCTAGCCAAAATAATTTGATACAATCACTACAAATTATAGGGAATCAATTCTATAAGAAAATACTACATTTGTCAATAAAAATCCGAAATTAATTCAAACATCGTTCGTAGGGCCCACGTCTTGGAATCCGACGAAAGTTATGAAATATGAACGCTCATTCAACCACGAGTCTACCCATACCAAAATTACTAAATTCCAATAATAATTCGGCCCTCAAATCCTCAAATTTATCCAAGAGGATTTTCAAACTTTTCAAACTTAATTCACCAATCAAATGATAAAAACGGTGATAGATTTGGGTAACTTAACCAATATTGAGTTAAGAACACTTACCCCATTGTTTTGTCTGAAAATCTCCGAAAAATTGCCTCACTCCGAGCTCCAAATCGTTAAAAATGAAAATTGGGACGAAGTCCCATTTTCAGAACTTAAACTCCATGCCCAGTGATTTCTTCTATGCGATCGCGTAGCACAAATTTTTCTGCACAGAAAATAACCCTACGCGATCGCGGAAATTCCCACGCGATCACGTAGCAAAGTCTCTGCAAGCCTACAAGTTCGCAAGCCTCCTCATGAGATCGCGAAGCATTAAGCGCCTGGTCATCTTCTGTTTCATTTCCTCTTCGCGAATGGGGCCTTAGCCACGCGTTCATATAGCACAACTGAATTCAACCTATGCGATCACGGACTTGCCCACGTGATCACATAGAACAAATTCGGAGATGCCCAATTAAGCATACGTGATCGCAACCCAGTTCACGCGATCGTGTAGAAGGTTAAAAATATCAACAGCTATCAGCAATGCTCCAAAAGCCAAAAATGATCTGTTAGCCGTCCGAAACTCACCCGAGCCCCTCGAGACCTCAACCAATTATACCAACAAGTTCTAAAATATCATACGAACTTATGCGGAACCTCAAATCACATAAAACAACGTTATAACCATGAATCATCCTCCAATTCAAGCTTAATGAATCTTAAAATTTCCAACTTCTACATTCGGTACCGAAACCTATCAAATCATGTCCGATTGACCTCAAGTATTGCACACAAGTCATAACTGATATAACGGAGTTATGTAAGTTTTCGGAACTAGATTCCGACCCCGATATCATATAGTCAACTCCTCGGTCAAACTTCTAAACTTAAATTCTTGTTTTAGCCATTTCGAGCCTAATTTAACTACGGGCTTCCAAATAAAATTCCGAACACGCTCCTAAGTCTAAAATCACCATACGGAGCTATGGAACCGTCAAATCCCGGTTCCGGGGTCGGTTTTCTCAAAATGTTGACCGAAATCAAACTTAGCACTTTAAGGCCAACTCAAGGAACCAAGTATTCTGATTTCAACCCAAACACTTTCAAATCCGGAATCAACCATCCCCGCAAGTCATAAATCATTAAAAGCACATACAGGGAGTTTTATTTTAGGGAATGGGGTTCTAAAAGTAAAAATAATCGGTTGAGTCATTACAGCCTGGTTGTCACAATAGATTGAAACTGGGCTAGAAATGGACAAACCAAGATCATGCAGTAGTCGGAGCAACCAGGAAACCTCAGCTGAAACTTTGTGAAGTGCTCTGTATTCAGCTTCAGCTGAGGACAAGGAGATAGTGTGTTGCTTCTTGGTTTTCCAAGAAATTGGACTGTCACCAAGAGTAATATAATAGCCAATGACAGATTTGCGAGAAATGGCACATGCAGCCGAATCAAAGTTAGAATATGCTGTGAGAGACAAATCAGATGAACTGAAGAGGATCACCCCTTGAGCTGGGTCATTAAGTAAATACCTGAGAACATGCAAGGCTGCCAACATGTGGGGTATTTGAGGCTTTTGAAGAAACTGACTTAAATGTTGAACTGAGAAGGAGATATCAGTGCTAGTATGTTGCAAGAAATTATACTTCCCAATCAATCTCCTATACAAGCTAGGATCAGAAACATGCTCACCCATGTCTAACACCAGCTTCACAGAAGGATCCAAAGGGGTCATGACAGGAGAGAAATGTTGAAAATTAAATTCAAACAAGAGATCAAAAGTGTACTTGAATTGGCTCATCACATAACCTTGAAGAAAAAGAGAAATTTCCAATCCCAGAAAGTAGTGAACTGAGTCCAGGTCTTTGATTTTGAATTGAGCATCCAAGAAGGACTTTAAAGAGTTCATCTCAACAATATCATTACCAACTAGCAATATGTCATCAACATAGACACACAAGATAATGAGAGAATCATAGGAGACCTTGGTGAATAAAGAATAATCATTCATGCTGGAAATGTAACCAGGGGAGGAGAAGAAGAGGGAGCAGACACATCAAGACCAGGAGGGACCTTTATATAAACCTCTTCATGGAGATCCCCATGAAGGAAGGTATTGTTCACATCAAGTTAAAAAACAGTCCAGCCCCGCTTAGCAGCGAAAGTGAGTAAGCACTTGATTATGGTCAATTTGACAATAGGGAAAAATAGTTTCAGTAAAATCAATGCCCTCCTTTTGAGTGTCACCCCTAATAACCAACCGGGCCTTATATCTCTCAATAGAACCATCAGCCTTTTGTTTGATTTTGTAAACCTACTTACAAGGAATAACTTTCTTGTGAGGTGTTAAAGGGATAGTATCTCAAGTATAGTTTGCCTCAAGGGCTTGGAATTCCTTTAGCATGGCCTCTTGCCAAGCAGGATGTGAGGCAGCCTGCTGGTAGAACTGGGGCTCATACATGTGGGTGTCAACAAAAAATACTTTAGAAGAGGTAGGAAGAGAATTAGGGGAAGAGACAGAAGAACATACATAGTCTTTGAGATAGGAAGGTTGTTGGACTGTTCTGGTGGATTTCCTCAAAGGTGGAGGAGAAGGGATGACAAGAGGAGAGGAATAAAGAGGGGAAAGAGAAAGAGTTGATGGAATAGGAAAGTCTTGGGATGTGAAAACAGCAAGAGTAGGATAAGATGAAGGGAACGAGGTTGTAGGATCTACAAAATCTGAAATAGAAGAAGAGGGAAAGGTAGAAGGATGATCAGATTTATAGGGAAATATATGTTCATGAAAAACTACATCCATAGAAAAGAAAATGGAATAAGTAGTGAGATTAAGAAGTTTGTAACCCTTTTTGCCAAAGGGGTACCCCAAGAATATAGAAGGAATATCTCTTGCCTGGAATTTATCTCTGCTAAACTTAGGTGAAGTAGCAAAACATAAATATTCAAAGGATTTCAGGTGATCATAAAGTGGAGGGAATCCATGAAGTTTCTCATAAGGGGAAAGACTCTTCAAAACAACAGAAGGAAGTCTATTGATGAGGTAAGTAGCAGTTAGAACACAGTCAATCCAATATTTAAGGGGAAGGTTAGACTAAAAAAGAAGAGCCCTGGATACTTCTAACAAGTGTTTGTGTTTCCTTTCAACCACCCCATTTTGCTGAGGGGTGTGAGGGATAGTGGTCTGATGGAGAATGCCTTGGCTTGAGAAGAACTTGGTGGCTTCAGAACTGCCACCAAGTTCAAAGGCATTGTCAGACCTAAAAGTTTGAACAGATGATTTAAAATGAACTTTGACCATGACAGTAAAAGCTTTAAGGATGGAGAGAGCATTGCTCTTGCAAGAAAGAATGTGAATACATGTGGCTCTACTATAATCATCAACCAAAGTTAGTAAATATCTAAATCCACTATAAGTTCTACTGTTATATGCACCCCAAATGTCAATATGTACTAATTGAAAAGGGGCAGAAAAGTGTATAACACTTTCAGGAAAATGTAATCTTTGTTGTCTTGCTAGTGGACAAACATGACACATAAAACTATTTTTGGAAGATACTTTATCAGACAAGAAAGGAATAATTTTCATTCTATAATAAGGCATGTGTCCTAATCTTTGATGCCAAAACAAGTCCAATTTATTAAGGCAATGTGACTGATTACAAGCATTGTCACATGGCTGGACTTATCAGATACAAGTGAAATAGAATTAGGTATACTACTAGATGAAGAAACATTCATAGAACCAGATGGAACAGGAAAGAGGTCAGCATCTGGATGGAGATAGTACAGTTTGCCTGCATATTTACCAATTTCCAGTGGCCTCTTCAGAGAAGGGCCCTGTAAAAAATAAATTATTTTGGTAAAAAGTGCTGAACAATCTAGCTGATAGATAAGCTGATGAACTGATATTAAATTGAAGTGAAAGGATGGCACAAGAAGAGCATGAAGTAAAATTATATCATGTCTAAGATACAAAGATCCAGTTGATATAACTTTAGCTTTATATCCATTAGGTAGGGTGACAAGAAAAGGCTTGATTAATGGTTGGACATTAAAAAGAAGATGTTTGTGTGGAGTCATGTGATTAGTAGCCCTGTATCTAAGATCCAAGGAGTGACACCTAATTGAGAGGATGCGTACACATGAGAAGCCTCAGAATCTACATCATACTTACTGAACAAACCTGCAAAGTGTGACAAAGCAGATTGATCCATAGTGGAGGCATCATAGGTGGAAGTATTGGACATCTGAGCTTGTTGGAACAAGGTCAACAGGTGTTGATACTACTCATTGGTAAACCCATAGGCTTAAGAAACAGCATGCTAAGAAGTGGAAGTGACAGCAGTAGTGGGTGGAGTTTCAGTCTGGACACAAGAAGCATACTTCTTATTCTTGGTGAATTTAAAATCAGTAGGGAACCCATGAAGTCTATAGCACTTGTCTACAGTGTGTCCAGGCTTCTTTCAGTACTTGCAAGAAACATTTGGAGTAGTTTTCCTGGCCTCAAAATTCACCTTTTGACTGAAGTTCCTATTTGTGGTAAGAGTACCAGGGGACACCAAGAAAGAGGTGGCATCACCAGAGAAGTTAAGAGCAGCAGAGTGAGCTTCTCTTTGACTCTCATCTTGCTGTAGAATACTATAAGCTTTGCTGATTGGTGGAAGAGGATTCATTAACATAATGGTACTCTTAACAGTTGTGTAAGACTCATTGAGACTATTGAGAAGTTGAAACAACTGTTGATCCTCTATGAATTTGGGTAATGCACCACATGAACAAGTAGGACCTACATATGAAGAATTCAGCTCATCCCACAAACTCCTCATTTTGGTGAAGTAAGAAGCTATATCAGAGGAGCCTTGAGTAGTAGAGTTGATCTCCCTTTGTATTTGTATATATTTAGACTCATTTGACTAACCAAACCTTTTATTTATATCTTTCTAGACTTCCTTAGCAGTTTTAAAATACATCACGCTAACAACTATTTCTCTAGATACTGAATTAGTTATCCAGGCTTTAACCATATCATTGCACCTTTCCCAACATGGATAATAAGGAGAGTCGGGAGTGGGTTGGTTGACTCTGCCATCTAATAGACTAAGCTTGTTCTTTGCGGAGAGGGAAGTGAGCATACTGTTACGCCATAACATAAACCCACAACCACTAAATGGTACGGATACCAGTTGACTTCCAGGATTATTCGAGGGATGAATATAGAAGGGATGTGAGGGATCCAAGGAAAACGAAGCAAAACCGTTGGAAGGTGAAGGAGAGTTAACATCATCTATTACAGTACCCATTTTCAGCAGTGACTAAAGCTGACACGAAGAAACTACAATAGTATGTTAAAATAAGAGACAAATCCAAATCAAGTACATGCAATGAACATCAACAACAAAGGAATAACAAAGCTTGTGATTAGGAGTGACCACGATACCGTCCTTCTTCTGAAAACCCGAAGAAGTGAGGTCTTGTTCAGCCATGGACCCTAGGTAGAGAAAAACTACTGAGTAAGTTGAAGATTATTGACGATTCAAGCAATACAAGTCGAATATATGTGGATATTGAAGGAAGCCCCAAATTTCACGAATGTATTCTGAACGTCGTCGATCAGATTCAATCCCTGATGATTTCAAACAAGGTTACCATCAGAAGAAAGCTTGTGACGAGAGGAATCTATATTCCTGCTCTGATACCATGTTAGGTTAGAAGCTTGTTAGCTATGGCAGAAACGACGGAAGAAAACCCTAGAAGGGTTGAGAGAAGAAGAGAGAGACGAGTGAGTCGGTCAAAGTCTAATTGACCAAAACTGATTTTCTTATTTAGTAGAAATTATTTATATTTACAGGTATCAAAAAGGAAAAAATAATTGTGAAAAAATATTTACATGTCTAAATTATAAGAGTTATAAAAGGGCTTCTTCTTTCCCTTATCCGATTGGCCTGAGATGTATCTGGGCTACCAGGTGTTTACAAAGGGGTTGTACTAGCCAGTTTAATGAATTGGCCACCAAGACTTTTGCTGCCTTGATTACTGCGCACCCTGACAATGCATGTGTAAGTCTCAATTTGTTGTGCCATTTTTGTTGATGTGAGTTTCAGGAATTATTTTTATTGTGCTACTTTTTTAGATGCTTCAGTTTAGGTTCTGGGTTAATTTTCAAGGATTGCGAAGTTGAGTATTTGATCAATTTGCTACTTGATATAAATGAATTTTTCTTTTCTATTTCTTGAAGCTATACTACATTAGTTTCAGTTCGTTCCTTTTTGGCATTAGGTATAAAGCTTTCTTGAAATGTGTGAGTTTGTATGGACAGTGTTTGAATATCGATCTAGATTAAAATTTACGCCAATTAAGTTTTAAGCCTCTAAGAAGAGAATAAAGATATAAGACAAACATGGTAAAAGTAATGGAGTGGTGAGGAAAAATATTCATTTACCTTCAAGAATCAAGATAGGTTGAGCTTATTTTGGAAATCCTAGGTTTTGGATTTTGTGCAGAAACTCTCTCAAACTTGTGTCAAGTTTCTTACTCTATCTATATGTGAATTAGTATATCTTTTGTATGGTGAATTTTAGTCATTTAAAATCAGAAATGTAATCCCGTTAATTGTGCAGCAGTTACTATTTTGGACATAACTGTTTCTCTAAAAATCGGATTTGGGTGATCCAAAAGGCTATATAAAGATAAGAGATATATCTACAATTGTTATAAAGACTAAGTTGTCCAGTTCTGTGGTTTACTACCTCAAAATATCTACTGTAATACAGTGCAGAGCTACTGCCCAGATTTTCTCCTTACGAATTGTGAATTGTGGAGACCATTTAGACCCCAACTTTTTTTATATAGTGATGAGTCTTGCTCAATTACTCTGGGAGGAAAAATAAAGTTTAAGAGGAAATATAGTGATCCGTGTGTGCTGAAATATTATGGTGAAGTTTTGCTAAGCACTTTAAATGTTGATACTGCTATACGAATGCTAGGTAAAAATTTGCCATTGTGTTCGAAGCTGAATGTTCTTTTTTTTATATGCAAGATTGCTACTGAAAGTGACTGTATAAAGACAATTAATCACATAAAATCACATTTTCTTTTGTGGTAAAGATGAAACCATGTTCGTTAAACTAAAAGGTATGTATAAGAAATTTCTCCATGGTCCTTTTACTCTTTTGATGAAAGTGTCCTATTATTTTCTGTTATCTTACTCTGTCCCTAAAATTACCTTACATTCGTAACAGATACTTTAAATGGTCAGGCTCAGGCTCAATATATTTAAAATTTGACTATCAGAATCTAAAGGTAATATCATGTAAGTTTATTTTTCTTCATTTGGGTTTCAAATTCACTTTCTTTTAGTTTTTTTGCAATAAACTTTCTATATTGGGTTGATGTGAAGATTTGTGTATGACTAGTAATTTTTGATTTTGAGGATAAGTAGAGTCACTTGTCGATGAGTATCAGTTCAAGATCTCTTTATATATCACTAAACTAAAGAATGCCTTTCTTGTGAAAAGTATTACTATAATAAGATAAGACACAAAAGATAACTATATTTTTCTGCTATAACACTAAACTTGTAATGACCCAATCGGTCATTTTGATTTTTAGAATCCCGTTTTCTAAAATAAAACTTTCCATACGTGCTTTTAATGATTTATGACTTACGGAGATGGTTGGTTCGGGATTTGGAAGTGCTTGGGTTGAAATCGGAACACTTGGTTCCTTAAGTTGGCTTTAAAAGGCCAAGTTTACTTCGGTCAACATTTTGAGAGAATAACCCTGGAATAGAATTTTGACGATTCTAACAGCTACGTATGGTGATTTTGGACTTAGGAGCATGCTCGAAATTTGTTTTGGAAGTCTGTAGTTAAATTAGGCTTGAAATGGCTAAAATAGGAATTTAAGTTTAGAAGATTGATCGGGGAGTTGACTTTTTGATATCGGAGTCGGAATCCAGTTTCGAAAATTTTTATAGCTCCGTTATGTCATTTATGACTTGTGTGCAAAATTTAAGATCAATCGGACTTGATTTGATAGGTTTCGACATCGAATGTAGAAGTTAGAAATTCTAAGTTTCATTAAGCTTGAATTGGAGCATGATTCGTGATTTTAGCGTCGTTTTATGTGATTTGAGATTTCAAATAAGTTCGTATGATGTTTTAGGACTTGCTGGTATTTTTGGTTGAGGTCCCAAGGGCATCGGGTGAGTTTCGGATAATTAACGGATTAAAAGTTGGACTTAAAAAGCTGCTGCAATTTTTCCTCTTCTGTTGGACATTCTGGGCAGTGATCGAGCCCAGATATCGAGCACAGAAATCGAGCCCAGGTAGCAAACCCAGGGTTGACGAGGCTCAGATTCGAGATTGTGTATCGAAGCCACGATCGAAGGTCTAGCTCGAGGGCCATGATTGAAGGCAAGGCTCGAGGGCCAGGATCAAGACCCAAGATCGAGAGTCATGATCGAAGGCACATGCTCGATGCCATGATCGAGGCCATGACCGAGTCTCAGGCTCGAGGCCATGACCGAGTCCCAGGCTCGAGGCCAAGATCTAGGCCAGGACCGAAGCCCAGGCTCGAGGGCCACGATCGAAGCCACGATCGAGGCCCAATTCCGAAGGCTACCTCGGCAGTTTATAAAAGAAGGCATTCGTCCCATTTGCCATTTTTGACGAACTTGAGCTTGAGCAGAGGCGACCTTTGATAGATTTTCAAGGGAAAAACGTTGGGGTAATTGATTCTAGCTCGGATTTGATCTACATATACAAGTATATCATTGTTTTCACCATAAATTAGTGTTTTGAGATAGAAATTTTGGGAAATTTTAGAAATCTCATAGAAAAGAATTTTTGATATTTTAGTATCGTTTCAGAGTCGGATTTGAGTGAAACTGGTATGGTTGGACTCGTAATTGAATGGGTTTTCGGATTTTGTAACTTTTGCCAGATTCTGAGACGTGGGTCACACGGATAAATTTTTAATTAATTTCGGGATTTTTATTAAAATGTAGTATTTTCTTATAGAATTGATTCCTATAAATTTTAGTTATTGTATTGAATTATTTTTTGTTAGATTCGAGCCAATCGAAGTTGGATAATCGAGGAAAAGGCTTACTAGTGGATTAAATTAGAGCAAGACGAGGTAAGTCTCTTGTCTAATCTCGTGAGGAGAAAATTAACCCATAGGTGATTACATTAAATAATTATTGCTAATTTTGGGGGCTATGTACGCACGAGGTGACGGGAGTCCGTGCGTAGCTACTATTAATGCTAAAGTCCGGATAGTTTAGGACTCAAAAGCATGAATTACTTGTGTAAATGGTAGTCTTTACTTAATTAAATTATTTGATATATTTATATATATGTTGTTAATTGTTAGATAAAAATATTAAAGGATGAAAATCTCATATGCTTGAATTTTCTGTTTAAATTAATTAATTGTTAAAAGGAATTGTTCATTCTCCCGAATTTCTCTTGTAATGAATATACTCTCTTTCCGGAGGTATATAAGAAAAGGTCCTCCTTTCTTATGGAGCGGGCCGAACGCCTCGACAGGATAGATGCATCTATGGATCGTGTAGCACGTCCCTCGGCAGTGTACACGAAACTCTGGATCGGGCCGTACGACCTCGGCAGAAATCGTGCTTAATAATAATAATAATTACACAATACTTGGACAGTTTGTTGCAGCTTATAAAGCTATTTGATAAATTAGAAATTTATTAAGATTGAATTGCAGCTTGTAAAGCTATTTGACAAATGAGATTGAATTGTAGCTTGTAAAGTTATTTGATAAATTGAAAATTTATTGAAATTGAATTGCAACTTGTAAAGCTATTTGATAAATTGGATTTTTTATTAAAATTGAAGGATTTAATTCATAGATCGGAAATTATTGCATTTTAAGGATTTTTATTATTTCTGCTAGTTGAATAAAATTATTGTTAACTCTGTGAATCATGTTGAGTTGAATAATTATAATTTATTCCATTTATTATTGTTGACCCTTAGTGGGTGTCAAAGTCGGCCATCTCGTCTCTACAGCTTCGAGATTAGGCTTGATACTTACTGGGTGCACGTTGTTTACGTACTCATACTACACTTGCTGCACATTTTATTGTGCAGGTGCATATATTTCTAGCGGCCTTGTGGGCGCAGAGGTGTGGTTAAAAATTGTGGGGACATATGTGAGCTGCATTCTGTATTACGATCCGCAGCCAACAGAGTCTCTTTTAGAGTTATTATATTTTTTTTGTCTAATTTGTATTCCGGACAGATGTATTTTATTTTAACTCCCTAGTAAATGCTCATGCACTTGTGGCACCGGGTTTTGGAAATAATTGTGAATTGTTTAGAAATTTAGTTGCTAAAAGTATTTATTATTTACTTTATGAGTTTTATCTTTATTATTTCATTGGAGAAATTTTGATTTCAAAAATACTAAAATAGGTAATTAAGCTAAGTATGTATTGTTGGCTTGCCTGGCAACGGTGTCCAGCACCATCACAACCTTTAATGGATTTTAGGTCGTGACAACATGGTATCAGAGTATTAGGTTCACTTAGGTCTCACGAGTCATGTGCAAGTCTAGTGGAGTCTTGCGGATCAGTACAGAGACGTCTGTGCTTATCTTCGAGAGGCTACAGGGCTGATAGGAATACTTCCCTTTTTCATCATGCGATTCGATTTCCTTTAAGACTTATGCCTACATTTCCTTCCAATTCAATCTTATGCGACGTGAAGCGCTTGTTATAAATTGGGGATCGAGGAAATTTTTAATGGTACTACAGATGTAGTGCAAGATGCTTATCCATGTGTAACTAATTGGACTATTTTCGTCGCCTTACGGAAGGCCTCTCTATCGTTTCAGTTCAGTATCAATACTACCTAAGATTTTGATATTTGGCATTGATTGTTATGACGATTCATGCGTTGTTATCGCACGGTGTTTATGTAATGGTTGAATGCCTGTCTATGTGTTAGAGCAGTAAACGACTTGAAAGAATGTTTTTCCCAGTATATGATTCAGAGGTTCCATGTTTTATTTCCAGCAGAGAAAAGGCAATCGGACTATAAATGTTCAGGTTTGAGGTTGATAGAGTAACGAAGCCTGATATTTTCGAGCGTGGTAGAGTTCTCAATTTTGATGTGGCGTCATCGCCTTGTTAAATGCGTTAAGGTTTGCCGGTGTTATAATTTTGTTCAACTCGCCTTCACGGCGGGGTGTTAGGAATTGGTAAGGGGAAGCAGTTGTTAGAGATCGCGATGTGCAGTGGTTCAGGGTCGAAGCAGTGTTCCTAGTATTGATGGCTCGAGAAGGATGATCCTCGGAAAGGTTTAAAGCTAGTAACGACCCATTGGTTCGAGTGCTACAGAGACTGATGTTTAGTTAAGGCAACAACTGGGCAGCGAAGGATGAGGAAGGACATGTGGAAGGTCTCTTGTGGTGGTTAGGTTCCGAGAAGACCAAGTGTAAGAAAACAGAAGTTGAGTAGTTGCTTAAAGGAGATGGTTGACCAAAGTGGGAGAGTGGCAAGGTAGCATATGGGTTACATGGTAGGATGATTACACGTCTTGAGGAAAGTTTGGAGTGATTTGGGATATAGAATGGACAGTGACTAGGTCTACTGACTTAAGTTGTAATATTAGTTGCTATATCGAGGGAGATTGGATACAACAGGAGGGAGTTGCTTGATATGAAGAAGGATATAACATGTCTTTGGATTGGAATGTATTGTCGCACCTTTAGTTGACGTCTATGAGGAGTGAACGGACTGGTGCAGCTGGTGAATGAGCTTGAACTCAGGATGATCTACTAATTTCGTAGTAATTGCACCGAGTGCAACGACATTAGAATATGTCGGCATGTAATTTTCACATGTGGGTTATCTGCTGTGAGCAGGTTAGCGGTCGCGTGGTGTTGACGAAGCTTCTGCGAAGAATTTTACTGGCTACCCGGTAAGAGATTTAATATGTAAATGTGGCTAGTGGTTCGAAGTGTCTATTAAAGGTTAATAGAAGGATTTCGAGAAAATTTGGCGAGTTGCGTATGCAGGATCATGTCAACAATGAAGAAAGAATCTCGATGGATTTCAGAATTTTGTAATTGTAGCTTACAGCTAAGTGGGAGAGCCCCACCGTCTATAATTGGATTGCATGGTTGTCTATTTGTGAGGTATCTAGTTATCGGTGTATTGGTGGGTCATTACAACTAAGGAAAGAAAACATCAGTGGTAATTTAAGCAAAGGATTTGGGGAAATGTGTGCCATATTTGGCCTTATCGATTCATGTTCAGATTTTGGGAAGACTCAGAGTCTATGCTTCATGTTGATGTGATGTACGAGGAAGGTGATTCGGCCGGGTGCTTCTTTGAGTGAGTGTTCAACTGCTAGCAGAGCCTTGGAGTTGATTTTATTCGGGACCAGGTTGGAATGGGTGATTCTCAATAAGGGTCCTAGTGGATTCAAAACGTTACAGTGTGGTGCCTAAGGATTTCGAGAATGTAGTATGGTTAAGAGTCGAGATTTTGCAGTAGATTTTGAAAAGGGTTTGGAGTGTTCTATGTTATCTTCGGTCTACGGTGTAGCATTGAAAGAAACAAAAGGAAATAATTTCGGATTCATAAACGAAGTATCAGAGTAGGTGTACTAGTTGAAGATGTAAAAGTGCGCACAAGGAGGGATATGAGATGATTAGTGGGTTTTGAAACAGCGTGGTCTCGTGAAATAAGGTCACTCGGGATGAGTGCAGATTTGAGTTCGTGATGTAATGAATGGAGCTATTATTATTTCTAAGGCAAATGGAGAATAAATTGAGAAATGACGGGCCGACTAACAATGGTTGAATTGGCATGATGGTGGTAATGATCAGTTCCTTCAGCGCATTGAGTTATGCATGTGATTTGTGGCGGTACATGCAAGGCTTGACAGCCGTCGTAATTGATTTTATCTGGAGGAATTCAAGTCTTATGGCATGTTATGTGTAGAGGGATCCCGAAAGAGTTATGGTGGTTTAGACCACTACTTGAGGCCAGTATTTTTTGCGGATATGGGAATTTCAGTCACGTGTTGCAATGGTTCCCTTGAAATGAGTTAAATAGAAGGTTGCTACATGATGAAGTGTTTACCCTATTAGTGGTTCGAGAGTTATGATGTAATTCTTTTACTCCTACGTATTTGCGTGATTAAGTGCATTAAGTAGCATGAGATTCGAAAGTTGAGGATTTAAGATTTCGGCTCGGTGTTGACAAGGATGTCACAAGCTCGGACGAGCAGAAACGAGTTAGAGGTTTAAAGCAAGTTGGTATTGTCCTTAGTGTCACCTGAGATCAGTGTTATGTATAAGAGGCTTTGTGTATTGAATTACAAATCCTTGATTCTCCTTATAGTATTAGTATTGTCGGTGGTATGGATGTGCGGACTTGTTATCTGTTGCGGAAGGTCGTGGGAGCGTATTCCACGAGAGAATTATATAAGTATGGCAAGTAGTCACATGAATGATTAAATATTTAGCAACCAAGTATGAAGATTGTGGCGATATCGCTAATTCGAGAATTTTTGCCTGGAGGGCGCTCGATTCATTTGGTTGTGGAATGCGGAAGTTTGTTCCGATTATGATGATTGTTCTTGTGTGTTAAGGGAAAAAGGGTTATTATGGATCCTTGAAAGGCTATTAGCCTAGTACGGTGCGATCAGAATCGGCTTGAGGTCTGTGGATAAATTTAAATATGAATACGGGCTCTATATCAGGCCGGATATGCTCATTTTAGCATAAAAGCTCCCTATGGAGGAGTATTCATACGTTGGATGTCGTTTTGTCATCGGTTATTTCATGTAATAATATATGGTGTCGTGTGAGTTATGAAACAACTTGATAAATTTCTTATGCGTTAAGGTCCCGCGTAGCGATGGTGTTATATGAGCAGGATGGCTCTCAAGATTCAGATCATATACTGCACCTTAGTTGTGCTTGAGTTTTGTAGCGTATGGCGATGTCGGTCCTTCCAAGGATGGTATTATGCACTTTGCGTGCTTGTGTCCGATATTCGGATAATTTTGTAGTAATGAGCATTCTAGCTCGGTAAGTATTTCCTTATAGATTCTTTTTGTGCGGATCGGGTGGCACGCCGCCATGGGTATGTTGTTTGGATCGGGTTGCATGCCGCAACGGTACCATGTGTGGATCGGGTTGCATGCCGCAACAGTGTGATGTTGAGTACAGTCCCCTATATTCTATTTTGTGTGTTTGTGTCCTATTTCTTTTTTCTGAGGAAGGTTCATGACACATTTTCAATTGTTCAATTAGTCACGTGGATTGAGTAATCCTTTCCATAGTTCGTTTTTCTTATGTATCGCAATCGAGTCCGTAGCTTATTATCTCATTATGGCGTCATATGAGGATTTTTGATCATGTTTGAGGTGGCTTATTGTCTAAGCAGCTTATACTGGGTGAGACGAGACTATTGGATCCGGGATGAGTGCGATCGAATTATATGAAGTATAATAAAGAGCAAATATCATTATTTGGTTCATAATGAGGCAATGCTTCTTGTCAGAAGGAGAAACTCAATAATTTGTTGACTCGACAGTTGATTATGAATTTCTACACATTTCTTCCATCGTCGAAGCATTCCGAAAGTTGGAACATGACTTATATGTATCATGAGGTGTGTTGTGAACATCAGATTCGAATTTTGGCTATTGTTATCGGAGGATGTTATTATGGTCATGTGAATAATGTGGTGCATGGTCTAAATTCAACAAAGGTATGCAATCCTGTATGGGTGCATCGTGTAGTGATTGATACTGTGTTCATAGGTTGAAAACAGGCATGGTGGAGAATTGTGGATGTTAGAATTTGGCTCTAAGGCTTATTTGCCTGAATAAAGGGGAGAATCTTCAGATTGGCTCAAATTAATGTGCTCAAATGGATGTGGGAGGAAGAGTAGGTGCACGAGGTGTTAAACAGTAATTTTGGACAACTCTGCAACAGTCCTTAGCACGTTCGAGGACGAACGTATAATTAAGTGAGAGAGAATGTAATGACCCAACCGGTCATTTTGACTTTTAGAACCCCGTTCCCTAAAATAAAACTCTCCGTATGTGCTTTTAATGATTTATGACTTGCGAGGATGGTTGGTTCGGGATTCGGAAGTGTTTGGGTTGAAATCGGAACACTTGGTTCCTTAAGTTGGCTTTAAAAGGCCAAGTTTGACTTCGGTCAATATTTTGAGAAAACGACCCCGGAATAGAATTTTGACGATTCCAACAGCTCTGTATGGTGATTTTAGACATAAGAGCGTGCTCGGAATTGTTTTTTGGAAGTCCGTGGTTAAATTAGGCTTGAAATGGCTAAAATAGAAATTTAAGTTTAGAAGTTTGACCGGGGGGTTGACTTTTTGATATCGGAGTCGGAATCCAGTTCCGAAAATTTTCATAGCTCCATTATGTCATTTATGAATTGTGTGCAAAATTTGAGATCAATCGGACTTGATTTGATAGGTTTGGATATCGAATGTGGAAGTTAAAAATTCTAAGTTTCATTAAGCTTGAATTGGAGCATAATTCGTGATTTTAGCGTTGTTTTATGTGATTTGATATTTCAAATAAGTTCATATGATGTTTTAGGACTTGTTGCTATATTTGGTTGAGGTTCCGAGGGCCTCGGGTGAGTTTCGGATGGTTAACGGATCAAAAGTGGACTTAAAAAGCTACTGCAATTTTTCCTCTTCTATTGGATATTCTAGGTTGTGATCGAGCCCAGATATCGAGCCCAGAGATCGAGCCCAGGTATCAAACCCAGGGTTGACAAGACTCAGGCTCGAGCTTGTGTATCGAAGGTCCAGCTCGAGGGCCATGATCGAAGGCAAGGCTCGAGGGCCAGGATCAAGACTCAAGATCGAGGGTCACGATCGAAGGCACATGCTCGATGCCATGATCGATGCCATGACCGAGTCCCAGGCTCGAGGCTATGTTGGAGGCCATGACCGAGTCCCAGGATCGATGCCAGGACCGAAGCCCGGGCTCGGGGGCCACGATCGAGGCCCAAATCCGAAGGCTGCCTGGGCAGTTAATAAAAGAAGGCATTCGTCCCATTTGCCATTTTTGACGAACTTGAGCTTGAGCAGAGGCGACTTTTGATAGGTTTTCAAGGGAAAAATATTGGGGTAAGTGATTCTAACTCGGATTTGGTCTACATATACAAGTATATCATTGGTTTCACCATAAATTAGTATTTTGAGATTGAAATTTGGAAAATTTTAGAAATCTCATAGAAACGAATTTTTGAGATTTCAGTATCGATTCGGAGTCGGATTTGAGTGAAACTGGTATGGTTGGACTCGTAATTGAATGGGTTGTCGGATTTTATAACTTTTGCCAGATTTCGAGATGTGGGTCCCACGTATAAATTTTTAATTAATTTCGGGATTTTTATTGAAAATGTAGTATTTTTTTATAGAATTGATGCCTATAAATTTCAGTGATTGTATTAAATTATTTTTGGTTAGATTCGAGCCAATCGAAGTTGGATAATCGAGGAAAAGGCTTACTAGTGGATTAAATTGGAGCAATACGAGGTAAGTCTCTTGTCTAATCTCGTGAGGGGAAAATTACCCCATAGGTGATTAAATTAAATAATTGTTGCTAATTGTGGGGGCTACGTACGCACGAGGTGACAAGAGTCCGTGCGTAGCTACTATTAATGCTAAAGTCTGAGTAGTTTAGGACTCAAAAGCATGAATTACTTGTGTAAATGGTAATCTTTACTTAATTAAATTATTTGATATATTTATATATATTGTAAATTGTTAGATAAAAATATTAAAGGATGAAAATCTCATATGCTTGAATTTTTTGTTTAAATTAATTAATTGTTAAAAGGAATTATTCATTCTCCCGAATTTATCTTGTAATTAATATACTCTATTTTCGGAGATACATAAGAAGATGTCCTCCTTTCTTGTGGAGCTGGCGAAACGCCTCGGCAGGATAAATGCATCTATGGATCGTGTCGCACATCTCTCGGCAGTGTACACGAAACTATGGATCAGGCCGTACGACCTCGGCAGAAATCGTGCTTAATAATAATAATAATTACATGATACTTGGACAGTTTGTTGCAGCTTGTAAACCTATTTGATAAATTGGAAATTTATTAAGATTGAATTGCAACTTGTAAAGCTATTTGATAAATTGGAAATTTATTGAGATTGAATTGCAGCTTGTAAAGCTATTTGATAAATTGGATTTTTTATTGAAATTGAAGGATTAAATTCATAGATTGGAAATTATTGCATTTTAAGGATTTTTATTTTTTCTGCTAGTTGAATAAAATTATTGTTAACTCTGTGAATCATGTTGAGTTGAATAATTATAATTTATTCCATTTATTATTGTTGACCATTAGTGGGTGTCAAAGTCGGTCATCTCGTCTCTACCACTTCGAGATTAGGCTTGATACTTACTGGGTACACGTTATTTATGTACTCATACTACACTTGTTGCACATTTTATTATGCAGGTATATATATTTCTAGCGGTCTTGTGGGCGCAGAGGTGTGGTTAAAACTTGTGGGGACATAGGTGAGCTGCATTCTGTATTACGATCCGCAGCCAACAGAGTCTCTTTTAGAGTTATTATATTTTTCCTGTCTAATTTGTATTCCGGATAGATGTTGTATTTTATTTTAACTCCCTAGTAAATGCTCATGTACTTGTTACACCGGGATTTGGGAATGGTTGTGAATTATTTAGAAATTTAGTTGCTAAAAGTATTTATCATTTATTCTATGAATTTTATCTTTATTATTTCATTGGAGAAATTTTGATTTCAAAAATACTAAAATGGGTAATTAAACTAAGTATGTATTGTTGGCTTGCCTGACAGCGGTGCCCGGCGCAATCACGACCTTTAATGGATTTTGGGTCGTGACAAAACTAACAGATATATTCATGTGAAACAAGTTTGGAAGATGTACAGGTTTCAAAAACCAGATAGGAATTGATTACTCACACTAATTGACCAAAACAAAGAATAGTTGTATAAAACCTTAGCTAATAATGGTGAATTTGGTGCATTGTTAGATTGTCCAAGCAATAAACAATATAGCTTACCCAAAAGGACAAGTAGTGCAAGTCCCTCGAGCCATTAGCACATTTAAGTGCTATGATGATGCCTGCTTGGAGGCATTTAGAATTTATATTGGGCAATATAGTAAGCTGCCACGTAAAAGTTTTCTATTATCTCATCTTCAATAGAATTTTTCTAGATCTCAGCGATGATAAAATTAACTGTGTGGCTCTGCAGAATACAGAAGGAGAGCAAGAAGTTGCTTTGGTGTCCAGGATGGTAACAACTGTCAAGAACAGTAGAAGACTGAGTAGTGTCTCTAATGTAAGTTTGATGGTGAAGAAATCGGCAAGCAACAACAATTTGGTATTAGCTCTATACTGGTGGATGATGAATTTGGTGTGATGTTTCATGACATGTCTTTTAAAGATATTAGCATTTTAGCCTTTGAAGTTTTAAATCTAAGAAACAGAGTCATCAATCATGCCAAATAATCTTTTATGTACTTTATATCGCTAAGTGCATTATTTATATTCTGTATTTCTATCCAGTTTTTCATTCTACATAGTTTATAGTCGAGATTATGCCTCTGAAATATACATGTAACGTCTTAAAGCCCGTTTGGACATAAGAAAATTTTTTATTTTTTCAAATTTCTTTTTTGAAAACAATGTTTGGTTATCAAAATCTTACAATTTTTTCCAATTTTACTTGAAAATGCATTTTCAAATTTGAAAATCTGGCGAGAACCAGTTTTTCAATTGAAAATAGGAAGGTTACTAGTATTTAGTTGTAAAATATGTTGAAAAAAGGACATTCAAATATGTTGCAAAAATTATAACCAAACACAATTACATCTTCAATTCAAATTTTATTGAAATTTCAAATTTGAAAAAATAAATTGGGATTCATGTCCAAACGCCTACTTAGAATGTGAACGAGATAAGAATATTTCACCTTGATAGTCTTTCTTCGCGTTGGGCCCGTGTCACGGGCCACACCAATCTAGTTTATAGAAAAGCTCAAGGTTTCGACCTGTGCGCTTATTGCCATAAATTTCTATTTGAGCTTATTCTTTTACTTTTAACAGCATATATGTAACGTGTCCTCCAACGTGGAAATGAAACATAAGTAGTTTTCACTTTCCCTTTCTACACGCTTTTCGACCTTTTGTTTCTTTATTTTTGCTTCTCTCTTCTCTCTGTGAGTGTGTCATTCTTCTTCCTCTTCTTTTTTGGTCAAATTTATCTTGTGACGTGAAAGTTCCCGCATTACTAAGCAATAGGGAAATTGGAAAATTACTGAGAAAATGATTTTCTGTTTGTTCTGATAGAATTTGAGATCTATTCACACGAACTCAAATTATTATGCATGCAATCAATGAATTATGAAATTGAGGAAGATCGTAAAGAGAAAGTAGAGAGAAAGAATAGGAATTCTCATTAATATGTTAACTGATTCTAGGAATACCAGTACTAACTAATATAAGCACTTCCGGTATTAGTTAGTGGAGGAGCAGCGTAAAATTACTAAATTACCCCTCACTTAATACACTAAACTATACATCTCACTGAATACTCCCCTTAAGCTGGTGGGTGAAAGACATCGAATACACCAAGCTTGCATAAGAGAAGTTGATGTTGAGCAGTGGTTGACGAAATATCTAATCCTCCTTTTCCGTGTCTGGTGTGGCCTTAGATTTCACTATCCCTTTCCGCTTCACGCAATAGCACGCTCCGAAGCAAGCGGGCTTCGCCGGTAGTAAACTCTTGAATTAGTCGACTCCTAGTTTTCACCTAGATCTAGCCGGATAATAGCAAAAGAAAGATCTTAAGGCTCATGAAATATACCATTCCTGATACTCTTCCTCCGTCACCTCTATCTCCAAATCAACTGTTTAATATATTGAATTTAATATCATTACCAATGATTACAATTCAATCAATATATACTAAAATACAAAAATAGAATATATTTCATGTCGACGAGTAAAAAGGGACTACCTAGGATTGAAGAAAACCAGCATCCAGTAAAGTAGAAGAAAGCAACTCGAGTATGAACATTGTATCGCTATGCCCCTCGCTTAGCCCCGGTCTTTGTTTTAGGATGGATCCAGAATGCATTAGCACTGCTTCCTAAGAGCAGTGTTTCTACCAATTTCACAATAGCGGCCTGTCTTGAACACTACTCTCAGCCTGTCGTAACAACGAAAGAAAACTCCACATACCGAAAAAGAAATTGACCCACTTGATCGTTCAGAATAGTGGAATGGAAGGCAGTAAAAAAATTAAATACTCCTTTCTTTTCCAATCGCTGACCACACTAAGTGCTACCGTGGTAGCAAGAGTGTACAGGCGGTGACAATTGAGAGGTTGTCATTGAGCATTCCTAGTCACACAGGAAAAGAGGTCAAATGACACTCAAACAGCCGGTACGCTTTCCGGCTCAAACGGGCGAGGGCTTATAATTTGCTTGCAATGCCAGTTGTTCGCTTTTAGTTAGAAGTAGAAGTAGAGGGCGCCATTTGCCCCACACTTCAGGAAAAGTAGGTCAAAGACAGAAAAATAGTACCAGTGGCATCTCTAGTTTTGCCGAGGGAGTAACCCCATTTTTCACCTTGAATTGATCAAAATATACGGACTTTCTTACTTTTCGTGGAGGATTAGATCCAATGCTGCTAGTCGGTTTAATCATGGAACGTCCAAAAAGCCTGATTAAATGCGCCTTTTGGAGACTTTGATAAAGAATCTCTTCCTTCAGCGAACGGCTGGACGCTTTCTTTGCTTCTTTTAGGGTATTTGGAAATAGATTTAGAAGTTAAAAAAGTTTCGTAGCTTGTGTCGCCTACATAGGGTAGAAAAGACAGATCCCGTACTGTGCTACTACCTTGACCTAGGATTCTTTTCCTCACATCGGATCATGAACTGAAAAAGGTTATGTTAAAAGAGATGACTATGAAACTAGTGCAAACAATATGTTGAAATAGTAGATTGTTTACGGTATAGATGCTTATGACCTCCCCCTCTATGCCTTGCGGTAATGATTCCTATGGCATTACGACCTTTAACACAATGATGTATTTTCTTCAATTGGGTGGTTTTCCGTTTTTCATTGGAACTCTACTAAAACTAAAAAAGAAATCAAGTTTGCTTATCTCACTTTTGTTTTGGGTACAAAATATCACATGTTCAAATTCTGCCATCCCTATCTATTACTGCTCAAAGGAGCAGTAACAAGGGATCAATTGAGATAGCTTCAAATTGGACATAATCTTTGATTTTTATCATGTTATTCTCGTATATGCATACAAAAGCCTTCAAACTATCTTTTTGATAGGTGCCTCTATTTGTATGGGGAATTCGCTACTGATATATCTCGCCCAGTGTCCCTCTCCTTCCCCGCAGCCTTCCGACCTGCAGGACCTCTTTGTTTGGGGAAGGATAGTGGGTAGGGCTTATCTCTTCGATTAGCTTCTAGCTCGGTAACAAGAGAGAGATTGACCATGATTTCTAACGCTTTTCAAAAACCATTTGACACTCTAGTATCTTCACCCTTTCACTCCATATGCTACTCTCCTTTGAAGGTGAAACCCGTTTGAAGGCAAGTCATGGTATCCGGGATCGGACATCGAAAGGAAAAATTACCAAATGTCTAGAATTCCCTCACGCTTGGCGCCAATGAGGTTTTTATTTGAGAGAAAAAATAGATCAGATCCAGACGCGGCTATTGCTCCGCGGCGATACAGACTCGGCCTGATCTTAGGCCCTGACTCACCCTCCGTGGACGAACCTTGCCTAGTGGTATTTTTATAGGGATTCTATTTATCGATGTAGGGTCCCTATTCAAGATAACTGCAGTACCTTTTCGGGTGGCCCATTGCTAGAACTTCCAGCGCTAAGGTGGTTGGTGTGGTAAGGCAAGCAACTCCTCTTTCCAAAGAAGAGTGCTCCCCCGAGCTACTTTATTAATGATGGGAATAACAAAGCAGAAATTTGGAAATGAGCATGAAATGTCAATATATGAATTGTTTCCTCTCTTTTTCTAAGAATTCAACATTTATGATATGCTATGCATCTTGTTCGCCCACTCTTCATTCAGGGTGATTCGAACCTGACACTAGAAAAAGAAACTTTCAAGGTCTTGTCGCTTCGGTGAATTACTTGAGCCCTGATACATTTTCGGTGCCATGGTATCTTGTACACATTCTGACGATTGGTCGAGCGAAAAAGTCAACTTCAAAGTGGATTTGTTGTGCGAAGAGTGCATTATGACTCGTGGTCGCCGTTCTTTTTTGAGACACATAGGCTATTACAGATGCATCAAAAAAGACTTTTCAAAACGCGGAATCCTAGAATGGAATCATTGCAGAAGAAAGGTATAACGCTTGGGAACCGGTACATGATTAAGCCTTAAGCCTTTAAGAATGCAGATGAGTGTTTGCTGTCAGCTTTTTTGGTTCGGTAATAGAATCAATAGTTATCGTATCTGTAGTGAGCCCTATCACCCTAAATCTAAGTGATGGAAGCCTCACTATCTTTGTATGCTTTCGCCACTCGTTATCATTAAAATCGTGGTTAGGACTTCCATATTTGGGAGTGTTAACGCCGAGTGTCGTGCGGGCCTTATGTTAACTGGATCTCCTACCTCCACTGTTAATAAGTGGCGGCAAGACTTGAATTCTGGACCTCTGCATGCTCTACTATGGTGAATTGTGTGAACTGTATCATCTAAAAAACTTATATATCATAGAGGGAATACTTTGATTTAGTTAATTATGTATTAACAGCTAGTACATCATTGTTGAGTTAGAATACCCACCGATGAGCATATTGAACTAATCCATGTGACTGAGAGTAGATAGAAATAATGCTTGTAAGGAGTCCTATTAAAACCAAGAAATATATGCTTGTCTTCAATCCACACCAGAATAAATAGAGTTTTCCGAAAAAATCAAGAAAAAAGGCTCCCCGAAGTACACAAAATACCAGCTGGTACAAAGCAGGCCAGTAAGCTTGACATGACAAAAGTTCGACTCGAACCAGACTAGCAGATAGTGGACGAATTTAGGAGATGAAATCCTGATTACATTACTGCAGGCTAAATTTTTATTTGAAAGAGCAATCCAGAGAAAAGAATCGATTAGATAATACCTTTTATCCAAATCTCATCTACTGAAAAAGGGAGCCCCCTTAATCACCTGAAGAGAATTTTATGCAGAATTGGCATAATTATTACCGTGAGGATTGAGCTGCCAAAAGAGACTTTCATTAGCTCCTAGCACAGCATATCTGAATTCACTATAGGGTTAAGAGTGACTTGCTTACACTGTTGAATAACCATCACTTTAGCTAGCTTGAATGCCCGTTCGATTTCTTATCGATTCCCAACCAACTTTGAGAATAAATGACTTCTCCCGAGATAAAAGAAAAGATTGGAAATTTGTCTTTTCAGAATTATCGCCCCAATAAAACAATGCGTTCGACCTTGGCTTGGGGGTTGGATCCTAGGCCCAACTAACAATAAACTACAACACCAGGTAATCCCTTGGTTAATAAGTCTGCAAGCTGTTGAGAGGGGGGAACATGGTGAGGAAGAATAAGCCCAGACTTAATTTTTTCTAGCACAAAATGACAAGCAAGATCAATGTGCTTGATGCGCTCATGGAAAATGGGATTGCTAGCAATTTGGATAGCTGCCTTGTTGTCGCAGAACATGGACACAAGCTGAGAGATAGTGAGTCCTAACTCCTGTAACAGACCAACTACCCAAGTAACTTTAGCTACTTTTGCTGCCATGTTCCTGTATTCAGCCTCTGCAGAGCTTCTACTTACAGTGTGCTGCTTCTTAGACTTCCATGAAATGAGAGCTTCCCATAGTTTGACAACATATCGTGTGACTGACCTCCTTGTGTTAGGGCAGGAGGCCCAGTCTGAGTCACACTGTGCAGACAAATTGATGATAGGACCAGCAGGCAGTAACACCCCTAAACTAGGAGAGCCTTTGAGGTATTTTACTACTCTGAAGGCTGCCTCCAAGTGTGATTGTTTAGGCCTCTGCATGAATTAGCTTAAACTCTGAACTGCAAAGCTAATGTCTGGCCTAGTGATGGTGAGGTACATTAGGTTGTGACATCTTCAAGCTCTAAATCATCAATCTTTCCTACACTAACATCATAATCAACAGTGGTCAATTTTTGGTTGAGTTCCAAAGGTGTCTTAGTAGGTTTATATCCATTCAAGCCAACTTGAGAAATAAGCTCCAGAGCATACTTTCTCTAGTTAAGTAATATCCCATTTTTTTTCTCAGCACTTCAATTCCAAGAAAGTATCTCAACTCACCAAGGTCTTTAACTTTAAATTGATTGTGCAGGGTCATTTTGGCATCTTCTATCAGTGTCGGATGACTGCCAGTAATCAGCAAGTCATCCACATAGATAAGGATGACAGCTAAACCATCTCCTTGTATTTGGTAAATAAAGAGTGATCAAAGGCACTTTGATTATATCCATTCTCTGCCAAAGCTTCAGTAGGCTTGATATTCCATTGTTTGGAGGATTGTTTGAGCCCATATAAAGACTTTAGACGCTTACAGACTTTGTTCTCCCCCTGTTTGGTAAAGCTTTGGGGCAATTTCATGTAACTTTCTTCATATGAATCACCCTGTAAAAAGGAATTATTGGCGTCCATTTGATACAAAGGACAACCTTTGGAAGTGTCTATATTGATAAAAAGTCTCACTGCGACCATTTTGGCCACAAGTGAGAAAGTATCAAGATAATCAAGCATTTCCTTTTGGTTGTATCCTTTGGCAACTAAACGAGCCTTGAATCTTTCTACTTCTCCAATTGCTTTGTATATGACTTTGTAGACCCATTTAGATCCAATGACTTGCTTTCCTATAGGTAAATCAATCAGTTTCCAAGTTCCATTGTCTTCAAGTGCTTGTATCTCCTTATGCATGGCTTTAACCCGTTTGTTATCTTGAACTGCCTCCTTGAAAGTGTTAGGTTCAATGCAAGCTGAAAAAGCCTTCAAATAAGACTAGTATCTTGTCATTAGAATCCCATAGTATAACCCTTCGGACAAAGGACATAAGCACTGACCAACAGTACTCTTTGTTGTCACATAATCTTTTAACCAAATGGAAGGTTTGGAGATTCTTCCTCCTTTTCTGATATCATGGGATATCTCCTGAACTTGTAGTCGTTGAGTGGAAGGTTCTGGTGGTTGTGGTGACATCTGTGGTGACATTGTTGTGTCACTCAAATTATCTTGTAGAGTGTTTGTTGCTGATGTCAATGTTTTTGTTGAAACTGCATCAGTTGATGTAGTATTTTGATTCTCATGAGCTTCTGGAAAAGTTTCAAGATGTGTCATTTGTTGCTGAGTATCATCATCATCATCTAGCTGAGATGCTGATTCACCTTGAATATTAAGCTGAGCTGGTTGTGATGGAATTGGTTACACAAACTCTGACTGTTTGGGAAATAATTCAGTAGAATCCAATTCAACATTCTTGAATGGGAACACATCCTCCCTAAAGCTAACGTCCCTGCTAACCAGAAAGATCTTTCTTTCCAGATCATAAAGTTTGTAGTCCTTCTGAGTTGTTGAGTACCCCACCAATACACTCATGTTTTCTCTTGGACTAAAATTATCTCCTTTTGGGAGGTTACTAGCATAACATAGACAACCAAATACCTTAAGGTGATCTATGTCAGGTGGTTTATTGTATAGGAGTTCATGAGGAGACTTCCCTTTCAATAAAGAAGTGCGCCATTTGTTAAGTAAATACACAGTAGTCTTAACACATTCTCCCCAAAACCTGTTAAGAATTGAACTTTGAAACTTCAATGCTCTAGCTACTTCCAGAATATGTCTACGCTTCCTCTCTACTACCCCATTCTATTGAGGTGTGTAGGGATATCTACTCTAGTGAACAATTCCTAATAAAGAAAACAGTTCATTGCAGCTAGAATTAAATAACTCAGTACCATTATCAAACTGATGGTAGGCTATAATTACGTATTTTGGCAATTAATTACACTATAATTCGCTGCACTTTACTAGTGTTTGAGCTTTAAATGGTATAATTTTGCACTGAGTGTGTGTTTTATGCTTTGTATGAGCAATTCTGAGTTACGATGAGGTTGTGGAGTTAATTTGAGCTATTATGGAGCTTTGAAGTCTGAGTAAAAGCCCATGGATTAAGTATGGATCGTAATCAAGGATTAACGGACAATAATGCACTTAGTGAAGAGAAGAGAAGAATGGAGCAGGAAGCCACCCAGGTGCGCGCCGCGCACTAGGCGTGCAAGTAGAGCAAAACACTGCCTAAAGTACGCGACCATATGCGTGATCACCTGCCCAGGTGCGCGGCCGCGCACGTCCTGTCCGGAAAATTTCCCAAACCTATTTTTCTAATTTTGGAGGTGACTCCTCTTGACCGATATGAAGCCAAGCTCGTCTAAAAAGAGGGAAGTTGGGAGTTTTAGGCATTTTTGACCTAGAGAATATTGGAGAGACACCAAGGGAGAAGACTCAAGAATTTATCAAGATTTTAATCTATAATCGGTGCAATACGAGAGTTTGTATCAAATCTTTAGAATTGATGTTTTCTTTGTTCTTAAACTTAAATAAGATATCCTACTCCATTATTATGGAGTAATTTCTATATGGGTGTTGATAGATATAGTGTTTCAATAGATTAGGGATTTGATTCTTGATACTTTCTAGAATTAATTGATGGAGCTTGATTTGTATTGTGGAGTTATTTAGTATTTTGCTTAATTGGAAGAGAAGTTTGATATTAAATTTCTGCACATCTTATGTTATAGTTTAAATTCACGATTCAAATAGGTAATCGAAGGATCCTCTAGAATTGTTGATTGAACGAGAAAATAGGGAATATTCGTGAGAAATTACCTTTAGATCATAAACATCACTTTTATTCTTGCCATTATTTACCATGTTTCAATTGGGTTAATTACTGAAACTAGTGCTTAATCGAAAGAGGAATATTATCTTCAAATGTAATCTGATAATCAGTTGAATTCGTAAGAAACGATCGTATTATAGAGTGAATTAACTCAAGAATTGGATACCGAGTCAGTTATCGTGCACCTATCTAGTCAATTACCCTTATTTTCCTCATAAATATTTCTTCATGCTCACTTGCTCTTTTTAGTGATTAATTATTATTCGCTTGAACTTCAATAGTTAATCTTAGTAATAGATATCCAACCAAGTGTTAATTTTCCTGGATAGTAATCAACTGGAGATTATTCAAACATTGTTTAATGTCAATCCCTATGGAGACAATAATTAATCTATAATATCTTTGACTAGCGAGCACAATTTAAGTGTGCCGCTCGTCAAATTTTGGCGTCGTTGCGGGGGATTGGAAATCGATAGTGTTAAAAATAATTTGTAGTACTAATTCAAGAACCAATTTTTACTTTAGTGTATTCACATTTTTCTCACTTGCGTGCAGGGTACAAATTTTGATTTCTCTGGTGTATGAATCGATCCTCTTCAAGGGAAGTGATACCATACGAACTAGAGTTGGAAAAACACGTGCGACGTTTGAGAGAGGAAAGAGAATTAATAGAAAACATTTTTGGGACAAACTTCAAATCCAGTTATCATGGAAAATAAGGATAATGAAGGAGTAGACTTAGCTGCAAGGGAGGCAGCACAATAAAAAGCTACACGGAGGATTGCTGACGAAACAGTCGAACTAAATAGGGGCCGAAGGTTCAATCTTAACTGACCTTTGGTCGAAGACTAGTTCGAGAATGCAGTACCCCGGCCGGGAAGATCATTGGGTGACTATGATAGGCCTGTATATAATCAAGGAATGCCAAGTGTCAGACCTCCACCCATAGCAGCAAACAATTTCGAATTGAAGTAAGGTTTGATTCAAACTATCCAAAATAATTGCACTTTTAGAAGGAAGACGAACAAAAATCCTAATACTCACTTGATGGACTTCGACGATATCATGAACACCTTCCAATAAAATGGAGTATCAAATGATGTTGTCTACTTAATTGCATTTCCTTTTTCACTAAAGGACGACACGAAGCAATGGCTTCGCATCTTACCCGCAGGTTCTATAAGGACATGTGAATATATGACCAAGAAGTTTCTTGACAAATACTTTTCGCCTGCAAAAACAGGAAAGATCAGAAGGGAAATTCATAATTTCTGCTAGAAGGAGACAAAAACGGTTTTTGGAGCTTGGGAATGATTCAAGGACATAATTAGGAAGTGTCGGCACAATGGAATTGATTTGTGGATGCAACTCTAGGATTTTGGGGATGGATTGACATCGTCCTCGTGACGAACTCTGAATACTGCATGTGGAGGTCTAATAATGAAGAAAACGTCAGAGGATGTTGTCTTAATCCTTGATGAATTATCTAATGATGCTAACCAGTGGCCGGCTGAGACTAATGATAGAATAAAATCAGTTGGGGTTCACCAGGTGGACTCTAACACATCTATGCAAGCCCAACTAGACACCATGGCTAAGATGATAAGAACTTGACATTAGTTAAGGTATAAAGTGAGCCACAAATAGCATGTGACTTCTGTGGATTGGGACACCCTACACGCAAGTGTCAAACATCAGATGAGGAAGTCAACGTAGTGGGGAACTTTAATAGAGGAAACAACTAAGGTGGAAACCACTATAATGCTATGGGTCAAAGACATCAGGGTTTTTCGTGGAGTTCACCTAGCGGAAGCCCGAATTCATGGCAGCAAGACAATCCTTGACCTAAGGGTCAAGAACCACCAGGTTTCCAAAATCATCAGAGGCAGCAATACCAGACACAACAGCCAAATCAGTCTAGTATGGAAGATCTCATGAAGGCATTCATCAACAAATCAGAAGAAAAATTTGAGACTCAAGGAACTGCCATCCAGAATTTAGAAAGACAATCGGGACAAATTGGGAATATGTTATCTAGGAGGACTCCTGGGACTTTGCCCTCTGACACTGAAAAGAACCCAAAAGAAACAATCAAAGTTGTATCTCTAAGAAGTGGCAAAATATTGGTTGATCCAGCGGTAAAAGCTAGACCCGAGATAATGAGTAAGCAGGCGGAGACATCAGTAGAAAAAGAAAGTGAAGATCAGAAAGGCTAGAGTAGTGGGTTACAAAGGGAGATTGAAGAAAGTAGACATATGCCAGCTCTGCCATTTCCCCAAAAGATGAAGCGGGAAAAACATGACAAATATTTTGGGCGATTCTTGGAAATGCTCAAGCAACTCTATGTCAACATTCCTTTCATGGAGGTACTCACTCAGATGCCTGTTTATGTAAAGTTCTTAAAGGAAATCTTATCTAGCAAGAGAAAATTGAAAGAGACAACTATAGTCAAGTTGAATGCCCACTGCAATGCCATATTACAAAATAAAACTCCCCAAAAGTGTGGGGACCCAGGAAGCTTTACCATACCATGCTCGTTGGGAGTGGAAAATTCGATAAGTCCTTCTGCGATTCTGGTGCGTCAATAAATCTAGTGCCTCTATCTGTATTTAGAAAACTAGAAGATACAAAGGAGCGAAAGTTGGTGGAACTACTGAAGAAGCACTAGAAGGCCATTGGCTGGAGTATATATGATATTCAAGGAATCATTCCAGCAATTTGCATGCACAAAATCTTGTTGGAAGAAAATAGCAAACCAATCTTCAACCCCAACGCAAGCTGAACAAAAATTTAGAGGAGGTAGTGCACAAAGAGATCATCAAATTGTTAGATGCGGGAGTGATTTTCCCCAACTCTGACAGCCAGCGGATTAGTCCAGTACAAGTTGTACCTAAGAAGGGTAGCATGACGATGGTGAGAAATGAAGATAATGAATTGATTCCCATAAGAACAGTCACTGGGTGGAGAGTGTGCATTGATTATAGAAGGTTGAATGATGCAATAAGGAAGGACCACTTTTCACTCCCCTTTATTGATCAAATGCTAAAGAAAGTGGCTGGACATGGTTGCTACTGCTTCTTGGATGGGTACTCAGGTTATAATCAGATACCCATTGCCCCAAAAGATGTTGAGAAGACTACCTTCACATGGCCGTCAGGTAGTTTTGCTTACAGGAGAATGTCATTTGGGTTGTGTAATGCACCTGCCACTTTTCAAAGTTGCATGATGTCTATATTCCCCGACTTAAATGGGAAGTGTCTTGAAGTATTCATGGACGATTTCACCCTTTTTGGTGATGACTTTGAAGACTGCTTGAAGAACTTAGAGCTCGTGCTTGAATGTTGTAAAACCACGCCCTTAGTCCTTAACTGGGAAAAGTGTCACTTCATGGTAAAAGAGGGAATTGTCTTGGGCCACAAAGTAACTACGCAGGGAATTAAAGTTGACAGAGCCAAGGTGGACGTAATTGCTAGACTCCCTCCACCAACTTCTATGAAGGGGATAAGGAGTTTTTTGGGACATGCGGGATTCTATAGGAGGTTCATCAAAAATTTCTCAAGCATTACCAAATCGTTAACTACATTTCTAACAAAGGATGCCAAGTTTGTTTTCAATGTGGAATGCTTATGAACATTCGAATTGATAAAGGAAAAGCTGGTAAGTGCCCCTATTATGGTGACACCTGATTGGAGCCAACCATTTAAGATAATGTGTGATGCAAGTGATGTAACTGTGGGGGCAATTCTGGGGCAAGGAAAAGATAAGATGTTTAGGCTGATTTACTATGCCAGCAGAACGTTGAATGAAGCTCAAGTCAACTATACCACTACTGAGAAAGAGTTCTTTGTTGTAATCTTTGCTTTTGACAAGTTCTGATCATACCTAGTGGGGAGCAAAGTGATCGTTCACATGGATCACTTGGCCTTGAAATATTTGTTGAATAAGAAGGAATCCAAGTCGCGTCTGATGCGGTGGGTGTTGTTGCTCCAAGAGTTAGACTTGGTGATCAAATACGGGAAAGGCACAGAAAATCAAGTCGCCGATCATCTATCTCGAATTGAGAAACCTCCAGTTGAAACAGTCGACGTGAGGGAAGAGTTCCCTGATGAGCAGATTTTCTCCATTGATGCAGTCTCTGAAAGACCGCCTTCGTATGCTGATATAGCCAATTCTTTAGCCAGCGGATGGTTACCTCGTGACTCTCTTATGATCAAAGAAGGAAGCTTCAAGGTGAGGTAAAAGTTATTTTTGGAATGATCCTCTCTTATTCAAACTGTGTGCAAATGGGGTGATTCGAAGGTGTGTACCTGAAGGAGAAATGGGAAGCATTCTTTCTCATTGCCACAATGGAGCAGCTGGAGGATGCTAGGGTAGAAATTGCACGGCAGCAAAGGTCATTGAAACCGGTTTCTACTAGCCTACGTTGTACAAAGACGCTAAGGCGTATGTAGCTACATGTGACAAATGTCAAAGGATAGGTAACATCAGCAAGAGGGATGAGATGCCACTACACTCCATTCTTGTATGTGAAATTTTTGATGTTTGGGGCATTGACTTCATGGGTCCGTTTCCATTGTCTTTTTCATATGAGTATATTCTAGTAGATGTTGATTATGTCTCTAAATAGGTCGAAGTAATTCCTACTAGGACCAATGATGCTCGGGTAGTGTGTGAGCTCCTACGAAAAAGCATATTTACCCGATTTGGAAAACCTCGAGTAATTGTCAGTAACAATGGGTCACACTTTATGAACAGACAATTTTCTGCACTACTTTCCAAGTATGGGGTTACACACAAAATAGGAAGCCCATACCATGCCCAAACTAGTGGGCAATGTGAAGTGGCTAACCATGAAATAAAATAATTTTTTGAAAAGGCGGTTAGTGCTTCTCGCGAGGATTGGTCTGTAAAAGTGGAAGAAGCTCTATTGGCATATAGAATCGCATTCAAAATAACCATAGGGACCTCACCATTCAAATTAGTCTATGGAAAATTGTGTCATCTACCTGTTGAAATAGAACATAAATCTTACTAGGCTATTAAGATGCTTAATCTCGATCTTAGTCTTGCAAACAAACACAGGTTGGCGCAGATGAACGGATTAGAGGAGTTTAGACTGGACGCGTTTGAAAATGCGCGTATCTTTAAAGAAAATACCAAGAGGTGTCATGATCGTCTGACTAAGCCAAGGGAATTTCAGGAAGGAGACAAAGTCTTACTATACAATAATAGACTTAGATTATTCCCCGAAAAATTCAAATCAAGATGGACAGGTCCGTATGTGGTGAAATATGTCTCACCGTACGACGCCGTTGAAATTCAGGATGAAAAAGGGAATGAAGGCTTTAAGGTGAATGGGCACAGGTTAAAATAGTATGTTGTTGGAGTATTTGACAAGCAATCCTCTAGCATCATGATCAATTGAGCTTAAATGACGTAGTCAAGCTAACAACTATAACTTAGAATTACTTCAAAATTTTCTATTGGTTAGATTTTTCACTTTTATTTATAGTGTAGAATAGATAGCAATTAGTGTATATTATGATGTGGTAGGTGCAGGAAGGTACATGTCGCGGAAGGTAGGAATTAAGGTGTCTGAAAGTCCTCTTTTGAGTGTATCTCTGTGCGACCGCGCACATGGGGCGCACCTCGCGCATTTGGTCATGCAGCAGGCAACGTTATATGAAGCAGGACGTGCGTGGACGCGCATCTGATGGGGTGACCGCACACTTGGTCGCATAATTTCATCAGTGTACTGCATCAAGTGTGCGGCCGTCCACCGACCGCGCACCTACCGCGCATCAGGTAAGTTATTTTTTCCCTTTTCATTTTAATCTCGGACCACCCCTGCTAAAAACCCCCAATCCTAAAAATCCCTCTTTCTCTCCCCTACACAATTCAACCTTAAATCGATCCCCCCTTCTCTCATCCCCTCTTTGCAAAACAACAACACACCACCCCCATCCTCTTCTCCCTTCACCCAACCTCATGTGTTTTCTCTCCCAAATCCCTTCAGGTAAGTGAGATGCTTTCTCTCTCTCTCTTCCCCTAGTTATGGTTTTGATTTTGCTTGTGTTGTAGAAGATTTTTGTTTTATTTTTTTGTTGTTTTTTTCCTCTCCTTTTATGCTCTTTATCTTTTGGTGTGGAAGGTCGAGTTTCACCATGGAGACTGACCATATAGTGGTTGGGCGTGACATTGGTGTATCCTTAGTCTAATTAGGGATGAATTTGAGTTGTGGGGGTTAGGATGAACTGTGCATGTTATGTGTTTGTGAAATTGCCTCAATGAGATTGTGTGTAATGTTGTGACCAAGTGTAAGGGTGAAGTCTGAGTAGCCTCTCTTGGTTCTCCATGTGATTAATTAGCTAATAGTTTGCGGTATGTTGCATGTACTATGGCGACACCCAAGAAACGAAAAAACATAGGTGCCTCCACAAGTGGTCATGTAGGCACATCCCGTCATAACCTTCGGTATCAGCTCGCCCGTATGATCAGAATAACTTTGTCTCTTGGGAAGCCCAGGAACGATTCCAACACAAGGCTAGCAAGAATCCCATACCAGAGAGGGGAATTGATATTGGGTCCCTCCAAAATGACTGTCCCCGCGTATATCATGAATTGGTCAGGCGCAGCTTGGGGATATTCTTTGAAGAACCTGACGAGGCAAACTTAATGGTTGTTCGGGAGTTTTATGCAAATTTCCTGGAACATGACGCACATGTCTGCACAGTTATTAAGAAGAGACTAGACTTCTCCAAAGAGGCTATCTGAAGGGCCTATAATTTGTCGGAATTCATGGAAGATCCGGATACAGTTGACTACTACGCCACGCACAGTAGAGAGCCATACATGTGGTGCTTGTTCTTCGCAACCATTTATGTACCAGGAAAGGAGGTAGTGTGGATAAAGGAGGGGCGAAAATTTCACTCCGCTTCGCTGACCTTTGAAGGGAAGTGATGGCTCTACATTATCAATAACCGCTTGTTGCCTTTAGGAAACACCACTGAGGTGAATGGTCCGCGGGCGACTCTCATTTGCTGCTTTGTCAATGGCCACGATTTTGATGTGGCTCATATCCTTCATGCAGAGATGTTAATTTGCTATCTTGTGCAGAGGCATGGGTTCTTCTTCCCATCATTAGTCACTCGGTTATGACGTGGGGCACGAAAGCTAGAAAACAGGGACTCATATGGAAAAGTGAAGCGTGAACATAAATTTCGGGCTGATAAAGTTATAATAGGGAAGGACCCTGTTGAGCCTGCTGAGGTGGTTAGTGAGGACTCTGATGCACCTGACGTGGGCAATGAGGTTCAAGGTAAAGATGCCGATGCTTCTCCACCGCATGAGCAGGGTGTTGGGCAACTTCAAGTGGCAGATGGGACACAAGAATGGGCGCTAGAGAAGGAGATGGCAGAAATGCGTACCTCAGTCACTGACTTGGGAGCTCGAATAGACGCCCTTTCTACATAGAATGCCAAATTCGAGAAGAAGATCATGGCTTGGCTGCATGCACTTGACCGGGCTTGTCATCTGGACCCCGGAACCGTCTCCGACATGGACTAACTTCATCAGGGGAGTTTTCTTAACCTTTGCATTTTTTGTGTGTCATGGGGACATGCCACCATTTAAAGTGTGGGGTGGGGAATATTTGTATGTTGTATATATATGAGATTTGTTTTTAGTAGTCATAGTTGTTGTTGTTCGTTGCAGTGGTTAGAGATAGAAAATTTTTAATTTTTTTTATTTTTTCTGACGATGGATATCATTCGACGGGTTTCATGAGGGATTAAAGTCGAACGAAAAAAAATACTTTCTTTTGTTAGGTAGTGTATTAATACCTCCTTGGTTTTTATTCGTGTCGCGGTTCTTTTCCAAGAGTTTGTTTTAGGAGTAAGTGCCCTTAACTCTGAATTGAATGAAAGGAAACATCTCTGAACTCTATTATTTCTTGAGAATAGTTAGTGCTCTAGTTGTGACGCTTAGGCTCTATTTTTGACTCTCATAGAAGTACCTTAATTTGTATGTTCTTGACTTTGCTTAACTGCCTTCCCTATGCTGTTTTGATGATTCCGATCCTGAGTGAATATGTGCCATGTGTGGGTGAGGTTTCGTATTATTCATTGCATTACATTTGATGTCTAGAACTTGCCTTGTGTGTTTGCAAAGAGAAATGGTAGATAGATTCAGTCTTGTGTCCTTGAAATTGTTGTGAACTTTGTAAAAGTTGAAGTGTGGGGTGGTTGGTTTAGCTTTTGAGTGGAACTAATGAAATAAGGAGACATGTGCGCTAGTTTGAAAAGGTAAAAGCCATTTGAATTGTAAAAAAAACAATCTTTGATAGTGGTGACCCTCGATGCAATTGTGCTTAAGGAAATAGGGAGTTAATATAATTTGATGTGAAGGTGGAGTATGGTTTGACATAAGTGTGGAGTTGAATGGTTGAGTATATGTATTGAAAGTGTTTAGGGAGGTATAGTCACTCTTATATCCACATGTATCCTACCCGTCCCGCAACCTACATTACAACCAATTAAAGTCTCACTTCATCCTTGACTGAATGAACTCAACTAGTAGAGTAGTACATTACGTGCAAGCCTATAGTATGTCTTTTGTGGCATATGAATGTTATTTCTGATAGTGAGTGAATTCTTTCTATCTTGAGTTCTTAATTGTTCTAAATGTCTTTTATATATGTAATTACTCTCTATGTTTGTGTGAGGGCACTGGATTCACGAAGGTAAAGAAATGCTTGACTTATGTGTTAGAGTAAGTAAGCAGGTTATAGAAAATGCTTGGTGCTTTTGAGTCCAATCTTACGGTTAATATGTTACAATATTGTGATTAGTCTGTTTTGAAGAGTCTGGTGTGATGAGACTTGAGAGTTATTGAAAAAGGTCGTGTTTTAAGTGAAGTGTAGTTTGATTGCTCGAGGGAGAGTAATGGTTTAAGTGTGGGGTGTTGATGGTAGGCTATAATTGCGTATTTTGGCCATTAATTACACTCTAATTCGCTGCACTTTACTAGTGTTTGAGATTTAAATGGTATTATGTTTCACTGAGTGTGTATTTGATGCTTTGTAGGAGTGATTCCGAGTTACGATGGGCTTGTGGAGCTAATTCGAGCTATTATGGAGCTTTGAAGTATGAGTAAAAGCGCATGGATTAAGTTGGGATCGTAATCAAGGATTAACGGACAATAATGCACTTAGCGAAGAGAAGAGAAGAATGGAGCAGGAAGCCACCCAGGTGCGCGACCGCGCACTGGGCGCGCAAGTGGAGCAGAACACTGCCCAAAGTGCGCGGCCATATGCGCAATCACCTGCCCAGGTGCGCGGCTACTCACGTCCTGTCCGGAAAACATTCCAAGCCTATTTTTGTAATTTCGGAGGTGACTCCTATTGACCTATATGAAGCCCAGCTCGTCTAAAAAGAGCGAAGCTGGGATTTTTAGGCATTTTTTGACCTAGAGAAGATTGGAGAGCCACCAAGGGAGAAGACTCAAGAATTCATCAAGATTTCAATATACAATTGGTGCAATACAATAGTTTGTATCAAATCTTTAGAATTGATGTTTTCTTTATTGTTAAACTTAATTGAGATATCATACTCCATTGTTATAGAGTAATTTCCATTTGGATGTTGATAGATATGGTGTTTCAATAGCTTGATTTGGGATTTGATTCTTGATACTTGATAGAATTAATTGATGGAGCTTGATTTGTATTGTGGATTTATTTAGTATTTTGCTTAATTGAAAGAGAAGTTTGATATTAAATTTCTGCACATCTTATGCTCTAGTTTAAATTCATGATTCAAATAGGTAATCGAAGAAGACTCTTGAATTGTTGATTGAATGAGAAAATAGGGAATATTCGTGAGAAATTACCCTTTAGATCATAAACATCATTTTTATTCTTGCAATTATTTACCATGTTTCAATTGGGTTAATTACTAAAACTAGTGTTTAATCGAAAGAGGAATATTAGCTTCAAGTGTAATCTGATAATCAGTTGAATTCGTAAGAATCGATCGTATTATAGAGTGAATTAACTCAAGAATTGGATCTCGGGTCAGTTATAGTGTACCTATCTAGTCAATTACCCTCATCTTCCTCATAAATATTCTTCGTGCTCACTTGCTCTTTTTAGTGATTAATTGTTATTCCCTTAAACTTCAATACTTAATCATAGTAATAGATTTCCAACCAAGTATTAATTTTCCTGGATAGTAATCAACTGGAGATTATTCGAACATTATTTAATTCTAATCCTTGTGGAGACGATAATTAATCTATACTATCTTTGACTAGCGAGTACAATTTAAGTGTGTGTTTTGCGCTCGTCACAGACCTCAATGTTTTAACATTCACACCAAATTGATTTTTAACCATTGAAAAGAAATTCTTCAATACAACTATTACTTCACTCTTTGATTGCAACAAGGATACCCAATTGAACCTACTGTAATCATCCACCACTGTATCAAAGTAGTGTTTCCTGGAATGCAAAAAACATTATGACTACTAGATGGAAACTTCAGCCTGCTCTGCTTAGTCAAGGGGAATACATCATAACTATGTTGTACTCTACTGTCCATTGAGTTTCTCAACCGGTGGATATGCTGCATTGCTTTTATTGAAGGGTGTCCTAGTCTCATGTTCCAAAGAGTTAAGTTATTTGAACTATTGCCGATATTGTTGCACGTGTTGATCTCCTATGTGGAAGGTACAGTCCACGTGATTCCTTACCAATTCCCATCACCTTCCCATTGTAAAGACCCTGCAACACACAAAAATCAGGGAAGAACATTGCACAGCAGCTCAGTTCCTTGGTCAATTTTGAAACAGACAATAAGTTGAACTTAAAGTCAGGAACATGTAAAACATCCTTCGAAACTTGATTGTCCAGTATAGAGACACTTCCTGTATGGATTATTTTGCATTTATTCCCTGTTGGTACTTGCACTCCACTATTATTCTGTAAGCTACAATCTTTAATGTCATGCATGATCTCCTTATGAAAAGTAATGTGATGTGAAACACCTGAGTCTAATATCCACTCACAATCAAAGGCATTTGATAACAATGCAGTTATACCTACCATAAGCGAGTGACACTCACATATGCCTTGTTTGTTTAGAAGACTTGGCAGCTGCTTGTATTGATCTTCTGTGAAGAAATTCCCTTGTGTGAGCTGAGTGTCTGATGAATTCCCTGACTCAATAGCAACAATATTAGCATAGGATTTGACACCTTGTATTTGCACTTTCTTCTTACTTTTGAAATCTGGGGTACCCTATGATCTTATAACAATTTTCCTTTAGATGACCTTTGTAGCCTCAAAATTCACAAATCAGCCCTGGTTTCTTTGCCTTGAAATCCTGAGTGAATGTCTAATTTTTTCCAACTAGCATGGTCAAAGGCTCACTATTAGATTCCTTTGTTCCAAGAGTTCGTTGGCTTTCTTCTTGTATGACCAAGGAATATGCTTGATTAACTGTCAACACTGGTGTCTTGAGTAACTCCTGGATCCTCACATGGCCATAGCTTTCATTTGGGCCAATCACACCCAGGCCCTGCCACTGTAAGAGTCTCAGATTTTTGAACTGTTCAATGAAAAGTTTTGTTTCCTCACAATCACGCCCAGGCACTGCCACTAACAAGTCCATTTCATCCCAAAGACCCTTCATCTTGGAGTAGTAAGTAGTGACTAAATCTGTACCTTGAGTCAACGATCTTATCATCTTCCACAGTCGATATGTTTGAGCCAAATTTGATTTGTCAAATCGTTCCTTAAAATCATTCCAACCTTTTGCCGCATTTGAGTCATAAATGATGCTAGGTTGCAATTCCACCACCATTGTTATTCCTATCTATGACAACAACATAGCATTGCATTTTTCCCATTGATTTGCTAATTCACCATTAAATGAACCTTTTACACAAGTTCCCTCTATGAATCCTAATTTATTTTTCGCCAACAGTGTTGTTCGCATAGATCGAGTCCACAGACCATAATTTTCTGGACCTGTGACTTTTATGTCGATCAATGCCACACCAGGTGTGTCTGATTCTCTCAAGTATAAAGGATGATTATGGTTAATTCGAGTAATTTCTGCTTCTCCCATGGACGCCTAATCTCAGCAATGGCTTCCTAGTGAAATGATAGAATTTTGGTCCAAAATCCTGATCAATCGCTCTGATACCATGACAGAATGTGAGATCTATTCACACAAACTCAGATTATTATGCATGCAATCAATGAATTATGAAATTGAGGAAGATTGTAGAGAGATAAAGTAGAGAGAAGGAAGGGGAATTCTCATTACTATGTTAACTGATTCTAGGAATACAAAGTACTAACTAATATAAGCACTTTCGGTATTAGTTAGTGGAGGAACAACATAAAATTACTAACTACCCCTCACTTTTAACACTAAACTATATGCCTCACTCAATATGTTCCTTATGCAATTTACTCATGAGTAAAGACGGTTTGATGAAGCTGTAATATGGCCAAATTTTTATGATATTTGCCATGACATAATATCCATTATAACAAATTTGTGGTTCATGACATTTGCCATGACATAATATCCATTATAATAAATTTGTGGATCATGACATTTGCCATAACATAATAGCCATTATTAGGCCAAGGATTTCTTGCTATAAATAGAGGGGTTTCTCCTCATTTGCATACTCACCAATTCAAGAGCTTTTCACTCTTATCTTTCTTTCTCCCCATTTATTTCATTATAGAGTATTTTGTAAGAGAGTGAGTGTTAGGAAACACTTGTGTGAACCCTTTCTTTGGAGTGATCTTGTGAGGTTATTCTCTTGGGGTATTTGGGATTAATTAGAGTATTTACTCTAATTTTGTACTCTTGTTGGTATAGTAAAATTGCTCTCTCCGCTTGTGGACGTAGGTCACCTTGACCGGATCACGTTAAATTTGTGTCTTCTTTATCTTCTTTAATTGCCGTTATTATCAACTTCCATTGTCTTTGTTATTGTTATTATACCGTTGTTTGGCTAAATTCCGCACTACCTAGGTTCCCGATCCTAATAAATTGGTATCAGAGCCAGATCTAACCGGGTTAGTTTAAATAGCCAAAATGACTCTAACAAAGTCTTATGTTGAGAAATTTGACCGAAGTGCAAACTTCGGAATGTGGTAATTAAAGATGGAAGCTATCCTAATTCAGGATGGCTTAGATTTGGCAATGCAAGGAAAGGAGAAGATGCCGGATATAATGACGGACGAGGAGTTTGCCGTCGTAGACAAAAAGGCAAAAGCAGGTATTATTTTAAATCTTTCAAATGAGGTTTTGCGTGAAGTTGCAGCAGAAAGCTCAGCCAAAGGCATATGGGAAAAGCTTAAAGCCTTATATATGAAAAGAACAGTAGAAAACAGGCTTTACCTAAAGCAAAAACTCTACACTTTTTGTATGGCTGAAGGTTCCTCTATACTTACTCATCTTGATATTTTTGATTCTCTTCTTATGGATTTAAGTAACATAGATGTTAAAATTAAAAATGAGGATCAAGCTGTGTTATTGCTTATTTTCTTACCCTAGTCGTTTAAACATATAAGAGATACTATGCTTTATGGAAAGGATAATATCTCTTATAAAGATATCAAATCTATTTTGAAATCAAAAGAACAAATAGATAGAGATATTACTGGGAAAACTAGTGGGAACCAAGGGGAAGGCTTATTCATAAGAGGTAGATCCAATAAGAAAGATTCAAGTAGTGAGAAACCTAAATCAAGGTCAAAATCCAGATACAGAAATGTCATGTGCAAATATTGTCATAAGAAAGGTCACATTATTTCTGAATGCTTTAAATTGAAAAACAAAGAAAAGCATACAGAAAAGAAAAATGAGCACAAAAATACTGACACTGCCGAAGCAAGTGTAGCTGCTGATGAGACTGAGGGAACTATTTTTTTAGCAACTAATAATAGTTTCAAATCTAACAATGAGTGGATTTTAGATTCGGGTTGTTCTTATCATATGTGTCCCAGACGGTATTTATTTACTACATATGAATCTATTGGAGGTAGAGTTGTCTTGATGGGCAACAATACTGCCTGCAAAGTTATTGGAAAAGTACAATCCGAATCAAAATGCACGATGGTGTGGTGAGAACTCTCACCGATGTTAGACATGTTCCTGACTTGAAGAAAAATCTCATCTCTTTGGGCACTCTAGAATCTCTTGAGTGTAAGTACACAGGTGAAGGCGGAGTTCTGAAAATTTCTCATGGTGCTCTTGTGATCATGAAAGCACGCAGATCTGGTACGTTGTATACTCTTTTGGGATCTACTGTTACAGGTGCTGCTGCAGTTTCAATATCAGATAAATCAGATTCTGATATCACCAAATTGTGGCATATGCGATTGGGGCATATGAGTGAAAAAGGTCTTTCCATCCTCAGCAAAAGAGGTCTCTTATGTGGCCAAAGTACCGGAAATATGGAGTTCTGCGAACATTGTGTGTTCGGGAAATAGAAAAGAGTCAGCTTCAAATCTTCAGCAATTCATAGAATAAAAGGTACTTTGGATTACATTCATTCAGATCTTTGGGGTCCTTCACGTACCCCATCAAAAGGTGGTGCCAGGTATATGTTAACTTTCATTGATGATTATTCAAGGTGGGTTTATTTCGTGAAAAATAAAAGTGATATTTTCTTAAATTTCAAACAATGGAAATTTTTGATTGAGAAGCAAACAGGAAAACAGGTTAAGCGGCTTAGAACAGATAATGTCTTGAAATTTTGTAATGATGAATTCAACGAATTTTGCAAGAATGAAGGAATTGCTCGATATCGTACTGTGAGAATGACACCTCAGCAAAATGGTGTGGCAGAAAGGATGAATATAACTCTTTTGGAAAGGGTTCGTTGCATGATTTCAAATGCTGGGTTGACAAATGCCTTTTGGGCAGAACCTATCTCTACAGCTTGTTATATTGTCAACCGAGCTCTTTCTGCACCTTTGAACTTTAAGACTCCAGAGGAAGTGTGGTCAGGTACTCCTGCTAATTATTCTGATTTAAAGATATTTGGTTGCCCTGCATACATGCATGTAAATGATGGAAAATTAGAGCCAAGGGCTAAAAAGTGCATTTTCCTTGGGTATGCATCTGGGGTGAAAGGATACCGACTATGGTATCCTGATCCCATGGCACCAAAATTTATAATGAGTAGAAATGTAACCTTTGATGAATCCTCTATGTTACATTCTAGAAAAGAGTCTTCTAGTTCTTGTGATACAGATAAAGGAAAGTGTACACAGAACCCGGTGGAGATTGAGGTTGGCATTCCTTCTGAGCCAAGCTCATCAACTTTGGAGCAAAATACAGTTGAAACTCCTGAAGTTGAGACAGAAGCTGAAATTCCTGAAGTTGAGACTCCTGAAGTTGAACCAGAAGAAGAGGAATTTTCTATAGCCAAACATAGACCAAGAAGACAAGGTAAACAACCATTAAGGTTTGGAGATTATGTTGCATTTGCTTTTTCAGTTGTGCAGGAAACCGAAGGAATTGGAGAACCATCAAAATATTCAGAAGCAGTTTCTGGCGCTGACTCAGCCAAGTGGTTGATTGCAATGAATGAAGAAATTGAGTCTCTCCACAAGAATGGTACTTGGTCTTTTGTAAAGCTGCCATGAGGAAAAAGAATTGTTGGTTGCAAATGGGTCTTCAAGAAAAAAGATGGCATTCCAGGGGTTGAAGATGCGAGGTATAAGGCACGATTAGTTGCAAAGGGCTATAGTCAGGTACAAGGAGTTGATTTTAATGATATTTTCTCACCTGTTGTTAAACATAGCTCTATTCGTGTCTTGCTTGCCTTCGTTGCCATGTATAATTTGGAATTAGAACAATTTGATGTTAAGACAGCTTTCTTACATGGCGAACTTGAGGAACAAATATACATGCATCAACCCGAAGGATTTGAAATTGAAGGAAAAGAAGATCATGTTTGCTTGTTGAAGAAATCCTTGTATGAATTAAAGTAGTCTCCAAGGCCATGGTATAAAAGGTTTGATTCCTTTATGTTGGGTCATGGTTATTCGAGGAGCATGTATGATAGTTGTGTTTACTTCCGGAAGTTAAATGATGGTTCATTTGTATACCTATTATTATATGTTGATGACATGCCCATTGCTGCTAAAGATTTAACAGAAATTCACAATTCGAAAAGTCAATTGAAAAGTGAATTTGAGATGAAAGATTTGGGAGCAGCTAAAACAATCCTTGGCATGGAGATCAAAAGAGATCGAAAAGCCAACAGACTATTTCTGACCCAGAAGAAGTACTTGGAGAAAGTTTTGGAGAGGTTTGGCATGAAAGATGCTTAACCAGTTAGTACCCTTCTTGCTGGTCATTTTAAGTTATCAGCTGCTCAGTTCCCACAGTCAGAGGAAAAAGAGAGGTACATGGCACAGGTTCCTTATTCCAGTGCAGTCGGCAGTATTATGTATGTAATAGTTTGTACACGTCCAGACATTTCACAAGCAATGAGCGTGGTAAGCCGGTATATGGCTTGCCCTGGTAAAGCACATTGGCATGGTATGAAATAGATTCTCAGATACTTGCGAGGTACTTCAAACACATGTTTGAAGTTTGGGAGAAATACTAACACTTTGGTTATTTTTGTAGACTCAGATTATGCAAGTGATCTTGACAAAAGAAGATCACTGACAGGCTATGTATTTTGCATCGGTGGTTATGCTATTAGTTGGAAAGCTACATTACAATATGTAGTAGCTTTATCTACTACTGAAGCAGAATATATGGCAGTGATTGAGGCGATCAAAGAAGCTTTATGGTTGAAGGGTCTATTTGAGGAACTCAGTTTATACCAAGGTGGTATTATAATTTTCTGTGATAGTCAAAGTGTCATTCACTTGACTAAAGATCAAATGTATCATGAGAAGACGAAGCATATTGATATAAAGTAACATTTCATCCGAGAAACCATTGCTGAAAGAAAAGTTTCTGTTCAGAAGATCAACACTAGAGACAATCCTGCTGACATGTTCACAAAAACCTCTTCCAGTATCTAAGTTCAAGCTTTGCCTGAACTTGATTGGCATTTATGAAGAATGATTTTGCCCATTGGGGTTTTTGCGGAGAAGGTGGAGCAAATTTACTATAAGCCAAAATTAGGCCAAGGTGAAAATTTATAATATGGTCAAATTTTTATGGCATTTGCCATGACATAATATCCATTATTAGGCCAAAGATTTCTTGCTATAAATAGAGGAGTTTCTCCTCATTTGCATACACACCAAATCAACAGTTTTTCACTCTTGTCTTTCTTTCTTCCCGTTTATTTTATTATAGAGTATTTTGTAAGAGAGTGAGTGTTGGGAAATACTTGTGTGAACCCTTTCTTTGGAGTGATCTTGTGAGGTTATTCTCTTGGGGTATTTGGGATTAATTAGAGTATTTACTCTAATTTTGTACTCTCTTTTGTACTCTTGTTGGTATAGTGAAATTGCTTCTCTCCGCTTGTGGACGTAGGTCACCTTGACCGAACCATGTTAAATTTGTGTCTTCTTTATCTTCTTTAATTGCCGTTATTATCAACTTCCATTGTCTTTGTTATTGTCATTATACCGTTGTTTGGCTAAATTCCGCACTACCCAGATTCCCGATCCTAACAGCCCCAGGATTTTCATTGTCCCCTTCGACATCGAGGGTCGCCAAGAGAAATTTAAGGGTAAGGGAAAAAAGGTAGGCAAAAGAGAATTTGAGTATCTCTCTTGGACAACCATGCGTTCTCAGAATTTATCGGCAGGATACATTAGAAAGCCCAAAAACATAGCAGAGATAGAATAATTTCAAATATTTACCTTTGCATCCATTAATGTTTAGTGTTATGTACCTTTAATTTGTTGTGTGCTTGAAAATCACCATTTACTCTTTTTTTTTTTATAGGCTTTTTATCATATAGTTGCTGATCTAGCTTCGCGATCCAACTTCACTACTGCAAGCAGAAAACCTGCTTTTGCATGTAAGGTTATACTTTCAGTCACACATGTAATTGTTTTGTAAAATTATCTTTAATATGGAAAAATGTGAAGGGTCAACTATGGGTGGATTCTTCTGTGTATTAAGAAAGAGGATTAAAAGCATTTGATAGCATCAATTAAGATGCTGGCAAACTGACAAAAGAAAATTAATGCAAAATTTTCAATATGTCAAACATGTAAGTCCTTTGTTAGTGATATTCTTGAGGATAGAATGATTTCTCTCCAACCTTATGGACATGGCTTATCCCAGGATATCATTTTCCAGATGGATCTAGGTACTTTGATTTGTCTTTGTGTTGTCTTATTATTCTTCTTCTTTATTAAATTCTCATTCACTTATCCTTTTTTTTGTTGGGTTATAGGTCATTAAGCAACGAATCTATGAGTAGATAATTCGCTCCGCTATTGATCTACTTGCGTGATTGTTTCAAGTAGAAGTTTTAAAGATCTCAAGGGCTCCTTTCACTAATGCGTTAACAAATTGAGCCTTCATAAGTGGTTCGTCACTTTCTATTGTGGGCTTACATGCAAAACTATCTGTGTACTTCTTTCTTCACAATAATGTGAACCTTAATTGAATCATCAAATCCACACAACAAAGAAAAAAGATGTGGAGGAATTGCAGAACTTGTTAAAATTTATAAAAGGTCTTATTGTCAAAATCTTTCTCTTGTGTTTCTCTCTATTCGCACGTGTGACTTCTGGTGGTATTCAAGTAGAACAAGAACAGCAATGCACGGCATTGAGTTTCTAAGAGTACACATGATAGAAGACCTTTTGATTTGACGGTTCCCCTTATTTGCAAAGACAGAAATAGGCTAGGGAAAAAAAAAGATAAAGATGAAAGTTCTATTCAATTAGGTGGCTCCTCTGTAATTTTGTTAATGAAAAAAGATGACTAATTGGAGCTTCTCTCTTTCTTTATGAAAGAATTGTGAGGTTGATGAATAAGATGGAGTTTTCTTATGCCCACCGAGTTGGAGAGTTGGATAAGATATTAATGAACTAGAGAAGCAACATTGACATTAATAATTTTTTGATGCATTCAGCTTTGATGGAAGATAGTGGAGATTTCAAAGGGAAGGTACAAGAAATAACCTCAAGATTCAAAAATGGAGCGACTGATATCAAGAAAGCAAGTATTTTATAATCTTTACTCTGTATTTGTGGTGTGGTGTGTTCGATAGAAAGTAGGAAAAATACTTTTACACTTGGGGAGAGCTTAGATCTAGAGTTACTTGGAGGTAAGCTCCTCTGCTGTATATTTTATCACAATTAATATTTTTTGGCTGATAGAGGGATCAAATGGTATATAGTTCATTTGTTGGTAGCTTGGGGGATTAAAAGCATGACTCTTGCTTTCCAATTGGCTGTTTTTGCATTAATTGCTACTTCATTAATCTTATTGATTAGCGTACCCGTTGTATTTGCTTCTCCTGATGGCTGGTCAAGTAACAAAAATGTTGTATTTTCTGGTACATCCTTATGGATTGGATTAGTCTTTCTGGTGGGTATCCTTAATTCTCTCATCTCTTGAACCTATTCGTCGCAGACCCAAAACCAAAAGACCCCCCTAATTTTTTTCACATTAAATTGGAATCTAAGTCCCCAAAGAAAACGCAAATCAAATAAAGAAAACAAAAAAAATTAGAGGGGGGTCAAACTTCTTGAATAAAAAGAATACAATTAAAAAAATAATTGGAATCGTTCCGAAGAGAATATGTGTCCCGGCACTGCACAAAAAAGATCCGGTTATATATCATATATGTGAGTACATATTGTGTATCAAGAACAAAAAAATGCGGATATGGTCGAATGGTAAAATTTCTCTTTGCCAAGGAGAAGATGCGGGTTCGATTCCCGCTATCCGCCCAAGATCCAAGATAAAGTAATTTTATTACTATTTATTATTTAATTTCATAAATAGCATTAAATATATNGGACAAGCTAACTGTGAACAGTTAAGCGGTAAAAAATTCTAGATTAGTATTGCATGCTGGAAGTCAGGCCAAATGATCGATTAGTAATATGCCTGAGATTGCCGGAAGAACTTCTCCCTCTTGAAAACTGACTAATCAAGCAAAGGGGTAACTTTTTTTTATGAGGGTAGGGAGTTTGGGTTGGTGTGAAGTGTACCGCACTTTGGGTACAAGATCGGAAATTTCATTCTCTTTTTTACCATCTAAAATCGAAGAAAAGAAAGAAGGTCGAGATAAACAAATAAAGAGCAAACTTTCTTTAAGCTTCCTATTTGATGTATTCCCATGTAACGGCTATTAATGAATAAAAAGTGCTGGTCTGCTTTGTTAAATATTCCTTATGCATACGTAATTAATAATCCCTGAGGGAATTCAGATCTTGAGTGAACCACAAAGTAAGTGTCAGTAGCGGAATGTTCTGTCAATCGGGGAAGGTTTTTTGGTGACAAGACCTAGAGATATCAAAAGTGAGAATACTGACATAAGTAAAGAAAAATCCTATGAAAAACACGATCGCCTGCCAGTGGAAGGTTTTTTGCGTTCAATCAATCTACGCAGAGTGAATCGGTCCCTAAGGAACCCGCGGATGTGCGGTAGCGTTCGTGGTGGTGCTTCAGGATTCCAATGTACTGCATCCAAGATCAGAAACCTTAGACCAATTTTATGTCTCTATTTTAATATATTGAATCAAGATCAGGGTTTTTTTTCTTTTGCATTGTAATAATAATTTGCTTAACTTTGTCTTACTTTGCAGGTTGCATGTATTTCCTTTGATAATGTCAGCGCTCTAGATCAAATATATTGTCTATGCGGAAAGGTTAAAAAAAAAAACGCTTAAATGCTTGCTCAACTAAAATATAATTTATCTTAGGATTCTCTTCGTTGACAAAACTAATCTAATACTTATAAATTTTTAACTGAAGCTGCATTGACTACATTTCTATACTATGGGCAAAACTCACACTGGACAATTAAGTATGATGTTTCTAAAAAGAACTTCATCAGTGTCAACAATATGTCAGGTGGTTTGAAATTTTATGTGAATATAAATGTAAGTTCCGCTTACGTATTGTAGAGTTAAAGCTAGAATTGTTTTTCAAATATACAAAATAAACATAAAATTTAATCAATGAGGAACATACACTTCTCCAAGTTTCAGCAGTTGTCCTAATAATTTTGGGATTGATTCTTGTAATTGGTTGTGTCTCCTCCAAGTGCCTTTTCCATGGCAGGAGGAAACAGATTTGTTAGAGTTTTAATTTAAATTAAAAAATAATACAATAAGATTGGTAGGAAGAAGAAAAACAAATGGTAACTTACAGAGTTCGTAGGTTCTTGTAAGGTCAAATTAGATATTTGACCTGTATAGTCGCTGGTTCCAAGCCACCTTTAAATGAGTAACTTTGAATTAGTGTATGTAACGATCCGACTTGTCGTTTTAAGAATTAACGCCCCAATTAATGACTTAAGGTCTCGAGCAATTTCGTAATATGTATTATGATCCACGGGCGTGGTCGAGTTTGATTTTCGGAAAATTCGAAAATAAATTGAAAGAACAATTCTTATTTACAAGTTTAAATGGAAAGAGTTGACCGGAGAGTTGACTTTTGAGCAAACGATCCCGGAATAGAATTTTGATAATATCAATAGCTTCGTATAGTGATTTCGGACTTAGGCGTATGTCCGAATTTGGATTTGGAAGTCCGTAGGATAATTCGACGCATTTTGGCGAAAGTTGGAAAAACAGACGATTTTCGAAAAGTTCGATCGAAGGTTGAATTTTTGATAACGAGGTCGGAATCCGATTCTGGAAATTAAAATAGGTCTTTTATGTCATTTATGACTTGTGTGCAAAATTTGAAGTCAATCGGACTTGATTCGATAGGATTCGGTATCGAATGTAGAAGTTGGAAATTTCATAATAGACTAAAGTTTCAAGTGAGTTCGCACAAGACCTAATTTCAAATGAGCATAACTCTCATGATACGAAGTGTTATATGGTGTATTACCTATCAAATGAAATATCTTTGAGTCTAGTTTCTAACGCTTCAAACCGTTCATCATTTGGACACTCCTACAAGAAGTTATGACCAAATTACCAAAGGCTGAAAAATGCGATTCTACGACCAATTCTGCGATCACAAAATAGTTATGCGATCGCGAAACTGCTTCTGCGACCGCAAAACTGATCGCAGAATGGACTAGAACAGCCCAGTTCTGGGCACCAATTTTGTGATCAATTGTGCGGCCCGCATACCCATTCTACGGTCCATTATGCGACCGCAGACCTTCTTTCTGAGGGTTAATTTTCTATTTTCATAACCCGACTCCATTTTGATAAATAGGCTTTGGGGCTTATTTTGGAGTATTTTTCTGAGGGTTTTAGAGAGAGGTAAGAGCATTTTAGAGAGAGAAGGAGGGAACCTAACATTCTAATCATCCAATCTTCAAGAATCAAGGAAGCTAATCACAAGATCTTCATCTAAGAGGTAAGATTCAACCCCTTGTCTTCAATTTCGAGTTTGGGGTAAAAGATTGGTGATTGGGAGTATGATTCTTGGATGTGAGAGTATTATGTATATATGCTTGTACCAATAAGGTTTGTAGGAAGATTGTTGAGATCAAATAAGTAAAGATTGGGTTGTGGAATGAAGGAAATCTTGTAGAAGAACCTTGTAACCAAATTTGCACAACTAGTGTTTGATACAATGCTCAAATGAGCTAAAACCATAAAAATCTTCCTAATTATGGTTCACTTTGTTATGTTTCTAAATAGATTGAAGTTGCTAGAATTTTCGGAACCTCGTAGTAATGTAAGGAAGGCTCAAGAAAGATTAGAGCCGTCCGGAGGTCAATTCACGTGAGAAAGCTATTTTGGAATATCGGCCTAACTTCAAAAGGGTAAGTATCTTGCCTAACCTCGAGTGGGGAATTTTTCCTTAGCCATTGAGTCTTATGTGCAATTTGTGTAATTGAAAATCATGTACGCGAGGTGACGAGTACGTACTTGGTTTATATGTGCAAATTTCATTGATTAAAAATCCTTAGACGCCCTTATATATTAAATTAAAAATTATTGGTACTTATTGAATTCTCTAGTTGTCATGCCTAGATCCTTGTTTGTTGAAATTATTTTTACATGATGATTTGTGTGATTGCCACCTTAATTTTTTTTATGTAAAATATTATTTTGTTGAGTTGTTCACTTCCGAATATTTTGTTAAGATTTTGTGCACATTATGGTTGAGCCATGGGCTCCTTATTGTGAAAAATAAGGTATTGTTGATTTTTATGGCAAGTTGTGATATAGCACTTGATATGCAATCTGTGATAATTTATAATATTTGAGCACTTGATATGCAAATTGTGATAAGTTATAATATTTGAGCACTTGATGTGCAATCTGTGATAAGTTGTAATAATTGAGAATTTGATGTGCAATCTGTGCTATGTTGTAATATTTGAGCACTTGAGGTGCAGTTTATGAGATGTGATATTGGCACGTTATATTGTGTGAGTTATGTTCGGGTGTTAGCACGAGGTTTCTACCGTGCTATTATTATTAATAATTTATGCACATGCGGCGTAACAAGGCGGGTTTTATATATATATACAACAACAACAAAGACAACCCAGTATAATCCCACATGTGGGGTCTGGGGAGGGTAGTGTGTACGCAGACCTTACCCCTACCCTGGGTAGAGAGGCTGTTTTCAAATGACCCTCAGCATCCTTCCCTCCAAGAACTCCCCACCTTGCTCTTGGGGTGACTCGAACTCACAACCTCTTGGTTGGAAGTGGAGGGTGCTTACCATCAGAGCAACCCACCTTGTCA
>AWOL01S0000644.1:1210-26593 GCA_000715115.1 Nicotiana otophora
TCAAAGTTCATTATTTATATTTTCTTATTCAATTAGTTTAGAATAAAATATTTTTAGATTTAATTCTTGTTTAGATAATTGGGATAGTCTAATTTAGTTAATAGTTAATCATAAGTCCTCGTGGGTTCGACATCCGACTTTTAGTCACTTTATTACTTAACGACCGCGTATACTTGCGTGAGTGTGTTTGGTCGCAACACGCACGCAAATCGAGGAGGGTAAAAATGAGATTTTAAGGCTTAAGAGTGCAGATTCGAGTTCTAAAGCATAAGATGACCTTTTGGGTCATCACATTCTCCACCTCTAAAACAACCGTTCGTCCTCGAACAAACATAGAAAAGTACCTGGGCTGGTGAAAAGGTGAGGATATCTACTCCGCATATTGGACTCGGACTCCCAAGTAGCTGCCTCAATAGGCTGACCTCTCCACTGCACTCGAATTGTAGGGTAACTCTTTGATCTCAACTGGCGAACTTGCGGGGCTAGAATTGCCACCGACTCCTCCTCTTAAGTCAAATCTTTGTCCAACTAGACAGAGCTGAAATCTAACATGTGGGACGGATCGCCGTGATACTTTCGAAGCATGGACACATGGAATACCGGATGAACATCTGCTAAACTAGGTGGCAACACAACCCTGTAAGCCACCTCTCCCGCTCTCTCCAGAATCTCAAAAGGTCTGATATACCTAGGGCTCAACTTGTCCTTCTTTCCGAACCTCATTACACCCTTCATGGGTGATACCCAAAGTAACACTCTCTCTCCGACCAAGAATGCAACATCACGAACTCTACGGTCGGCATAACTCTTCTGCCTGGACTGAGCTATGCGAAGTCGATCCTGAATAATATTGACCTTATCCAAGGCTTCTTGAACTAAATATGTACCCAATAATCGAGCCTCTTCCGGCTCGAACCACCTAACTGGCGACCGACACTGCCTACCTTATAATGTCTCATAGGGAGCTATCTGAATGCTCGACTGGTAGTTGTTGTTGTAGGCGAAATCTGCAAGGGGCAAGAACTGATCCTACGATCCTCCGAAGTCTATAACACAAGTGCGGAGCATATCCTCCAATATCTGAATGGTACGCTCGGACTGCCCATCCGTCTGAGGATGAAATGCCGTGCTCAATTCAACCCGTGTACCCAACTCACACTGTACTACCCTCCAAAAGTGCGAGGTAAACTACGTACCTCGATCAGAAATGATAGACACGGGCACACCGTGAAGACGGACAATCTCCCGAATATAAATCTCTACTAACCGCTCCGAGGAATAGGTAACTGCCATATGAATGAAGTGCGCTGACTTAGTCAGCCTGTCCATAATAACCCAAACTGCATTGAACTTCCTCTGATTCCGTGGGAGTCCCACAACAAAATCCATAGTGATACACTCCCACTTCCACTCAGGAATAGCTAACCTCTGAAGTAAACCACCAGGTCTCTGATGCTCACACTTTACCTGCTGGCAATTTAGGCACCGAGCTACATAGGCAACTATGTCCTTCTTCATTCGCCCCCACCAATAATGCTGCCTCAAGTCCTGATACATCTTGGTAGCGCCCGGATGAATAGAATACCGGGAAATGTGGGACTCATCAAGGATCAACTAACGAAGTCCATCCACATTAGGCACACAAATACGACCCTGCATCTTCAAAACTCTGTCATCTCCAACATTAACCCGCTTGGCACCCCCGTGCCGCACTGTGTCTCTAAGGACAAGTAAATGAAGATCGTCATCCTGCCAATCTCTGATATGCTCAAACAAAGAAGACCGAGTAACTGTACAAGCTAGAACACGGCTGGGCTCAGAAACATCTAACCTCACGAACTAGCTGGCCAAGGCCTAAACATCCAATACAAGCGGTCTCTCCCCAACTGGAATATATGCAAGGCTACCCATACTGACTGACTTCCTACTCAAAGCGTCGGCCACAACGTTTGCCTTCCCGGGATGATACAATATTGTGATATCATAGTCTTTCAATAGCTCCTGCCACCTCCTCTGCCTCAAATTGAGTTCGTTCTGCTTGAAAAAACACTGCAAGCTCCGATGATCAGTGAATACCTCACATGGCATGCCGTAAAGATAGTGCCTCCAAATCTTCAGCGCGTGAACAACGGCTGCCAGCTCTAGATCATGAATAAGGTAATTCTTCTCGTGAACCTTCAGTTGCCGTGAAGCATATGCAATAACCTTGCCACCCTGCATCAATACTGCACCCAGACCAAACCGCGATGCGTCACAATATACTGTATAAGATTTTGAACCTGTGGGTAACACCAATACGGTGCCGTAGTCAAAGCTGTCTTGAGCTTCTAAAAGCTCGCTTCAAACTCGTTTCACCACCTGAAAGGGGCACCCTTCTAGGTCAATCTAGTCAACGGGGCTGCTATGGATGAAAACCCCTCCATAAATCGACAGTAATAGCCCGCCAAACCCAGGAAACTACGAATCTCTGTAGCTGATGTGGGTCTAGGCCAGTTCTGGACTGCTTCAATCTTCTTAGGATCTACCTGAATACCCTCTGATGATACAACATGACCCAAGAAAGCAACCGAACTAATCCAAAACTCTCGCATTTTGAGTACTTAGCATATAACCGACTGTCTTTCAGAGTCTGAAGAACGATCCGAAGGTGCTGCTCATGCTCTTCTCGACTGTGGGAGTAGATCAAGATATCATCAATAAACACAACCACAAAGGAATCCAGGTAGGGTTTGAACACCCGGTTCATCAAATCCATGAATGCTACTGGGGCATTTGTCAGCTCAAATGACATCACTAGAAACTCATAATGCCCATACTGAGTCCAAAAAGCTGTCTTAGGAACATCGGATACCCTAATCCTCAACTGATGGTAGCCAGATCTCAAATCAATCTTTGAAAACACCTTGGCACCCTGAAGCTGATCAAATAAATCATCAATCCTCGGCAATGGATATTTGTTCTTGATGGTGGCTTTGTTCAACTACCGATAATCTATACACATCCTCATCGATCCATCTTTCTTCTTCACAAACAACACAGGTGCACCCCAAGGTGAGACACTAGGTCTAATGAAGCCCTTATCAAGCAAGTCTTGCACCTGCTCCTTCAATTCTTTCAACTCTGGTGGGGCCATGCGATATGGTGGAATGGAAATAGGCTGAGTGCCCGGAGCCAAATCAATGCAGAAATCAATATCCCTGTCGGGTGGCATCCCTGGCAGGTTTGTAGGAAACACCTCTGGAAACTCACGAACAACCGGCACCTAATCTATGGAAGAAACCTCCGCACTAGAATCGCGGACATAAGCCAAATAAGCTAGACACCCCTTCTCGACCATATGCCAATCCTTCACATAAGAGATAACTCTGCTGGCTGAATGGCCAAGATTTCCTCTCTACTCTAATCGAAGCAACCCCTGCAAGGCTAAGGTCACTGTCTTGGCGTGACAATCTAATATAGCATGATAAGGTGACAGCCAATCCACACCTAGTATGACATCAAAATCAACCATATCGAGAAGTAGGAGATCTACACGAGTCTCAAGACTCCCAATGGTGACCACACACGAACGATAAACATAATCTACAACAATAGCATCTCCCATTGGTGTGGACACATACATAGGATCACTCAAAGAATCACGGGGCACAATCAAGTAGGAAGCAAAATAAGATGACACATAGGAGTAAGTAGATCCCGGATCAAATAGAACTGAAGCATCTCTACCGTAAATTGAAACAATACATGTGATAACAGCATCAGATGACTCAGCCTCAGTCCTGGATGGGAAAGCATAACACCGGGGCTGGGCCCCGCCACCCATAACTACATCCCTAGGACGACCTCTAACTGGCTGGTCTCCACCTCTAACGGCCTGACCTCCACCTCTAACAATCTGGCCTCTACTTGTGACTGCCTGACCCCTGCCTCTGGCTGGCTGAGCAGGTGGTGCAGCAACTAGTGCCGGAACCATGGCACGAGAACTTTAATGCTGTGAGTTGCCCATTGCCCGAGGGAAAAATCTAGTAATGTGCCTGGATCACCACAAGTATAAGATAACTTTGGTTGTTATGACTTCTGGCCCTGAAACTGACCCTGTCGACCTGAATAACCACCCTAATAACTCTGGAGTGGAGGTGCACTAATAGGAGCTGGTGGTGCACTGTAGGCTAGCTGGTCGGAATAATGCGTCTGAGGGCCACGACCACCTGAGGTACCGTGGGATGTCTAGAGCACTGAATGAAATGCCCTAGGAGGATGGCCTCTACCAAAAGTACTCCTGCCTCTAGATGAGGCACCGCTGAACTCACCGGAATGATGAGGTCTCTTGTCAAACCCCTGACCTCCCTAAGTAAGTACTAGTTCGACTTGTCTGGCAACATTAGCAGCCGCCTGAAAGAAATCTCACTCCCAGTCTCCTTATCCATCTGCAATCTGATAGGCTAAGCAAGTCCATCAATGAACCTCCCCACCTTCTCTCTCTCGGTGGGAAACAGAATAATAGCATGAGGGGCCAAATCCACAAAATGTGTCTCATACTGAGTAACAGTCATACTACCCTACTGGAGACGCTCAAACTGATGGCGACGCTCCTCTATCAATGTGATAGGCAGAAACTTCTCTATGAAGAGCTGAGAGAATTGGTCCCAAGTAAGAGCAGGCGACCCAGCTGGTTTGGTCAACAAGTAATCTCTCCATCATTTGTTGGCGGAACCAGTCATCTGAAATGTAGCAAAATCGACCCCATTGTTCTCTACTATACCCATGTTCCGTAGAACCTCGTGACAGCTGTCAAGATACTCTTGGGGATCCTCTGAAGGAGCACCACTGTAGTGAACAGGAAAGAGCTTGATAAACCTATCCAATCTCCATAAAGCCTCAGAAGACATAGCTGGCCCATCTCTGACCTGTGCCGCAATAACCGGCTCAACTAATCCAACTGGCTGAGCTGCTGGAGCCTGATACTGGGGAGCTATCTACTCCGGAGCGGGAGTGGTGGGAGTCTGGGCTCCTTCTCCAGCCTGAGATACTGGTGGTGCCATGGGAAATGCGCCAGTCTGGGCCACACTCTCCATAAGGCCCACCAAATGGACCAAAGCGTCCTGAAGTACTGGGGTAGCAATGAACCCCTCCAGAACCTGAGCTGGTCTGGCAGGAATAGTCTGGGCTGGAACCTCCTTGTCAAGCTCTATCTGAGGCTCCACTATTAGGGCTGCTGCTCGGGCCCCAGTCTGAGACCTGCCCCTGCCTCGGCCTCTAGCACGGCCTCGGCCTCGACCTTTGCCCCACGTAGGAGCTGTCACCGGAGGCTCTGGCTGCTGCTCAGCTGAGGAAGCGGTACGTGTTCTCGCCATCTGCGATAGAATAAGAGTAGAAGAGTTCAGTCAGTATTGAGAAATCAAAATCGCACGACAGAGAAGGATAAAAGTGAAACGTGTTCCTAAACTTCATAGCCTATGGAAGATAAGCACAAAAGTCTCTGTGCCGATCCTCCAGACTCTACTAAGCTTGCTCGTTAATCGTGAGACCTAAGCAACCTAGTGCTTTGATACCAACTGTCACGACTCGAAATTTCCCACCGACGGGACCGTGATGGAGCCTAACATTTCACTTGCCAGGCAAGCCAACGTTAGAAAATCGTTAAACCAATTCCTTATTTCCATTCAGTAAATAACAACGATTAACTAAGATGAAATATAATAAGTGCGGAATATCATAAAAATTGTATTAATTACTACTACCCGGATCTGGAGTCACAATTCACGAGCATTCTAGAATTTACTACAAGTAATAGTCTGAATGAAATACAACTGTTTGAATAAAAGAAAATAGTAGGACAAAAAACATAGACGAGGACTTCAAGGTCTGTGAACACCGACAGATCTACCTTGAGTCTCCGGACAGCGGACCAGTAGAAAATCTCGATCAACCTGAGCCGGTCTAAGTGTCAAGCCTAAACTCGGCGAAGTAGTGACGAGGCTAAGACAACACTCCCACATATAACCTGAACAGTATAATCATGCTAGTGGCAACAACAGTAAGTAAAGCAATAACGCAGAAATAATGGGAAGGAAATATACAGTGGGGGAATACAACATAAAGAGTGAGAATAATGAAAAGACAGAATTAAACAGAAAATCCGTAAACGAATTGAGCAATTAAAACAGCAAAGGAAAACTGCACGGCATCACCCTTCGTGCTTTTACTCTCAATCTCACTAATTAAATAAATAGAACAGAACGGCATCACCCTTCGTGCTTTTATTCTCAACCTCATCCAAATAAATAAATAGAACGACATGGCATCACCCTTCGTGCTTTTAAACCTCTCATAATATACACGGCATCACCCTTCGTGCTTTACACTCTTCCTCACAATATAAATAATGCATGCACGGTATCACCCTTCATGCTTTACACTCCTCCTCACAAATCACATAATCAATAACAATGGATAGATAAGAGTATCACAAAGAAACCAGTATTTTTCCCATAATCAATAGCACAATGTAATCTCAACCTCGAATCAATATTCGAAAGTTACCAAATATGAGTCACCCAACATTTCAAATAACCCGCTAAGCATGGATAGTAGGATTTAAGGCTACAAAATATACAAGAATAAAATTTCACTCGCATGCTATGACTCGACTACGACGCATAGATGCTCGTCACCTCACCTATACATCGCATTTAACAACCAATCACGTAGTAAATGAACACATAATACCTATTCCCTCAAGACAAAATTAGACACGGCACTTACCTCGCTCCGAAGGCCACTTAATTCTCAATCACCGCTTTTTCTTTGGAATTCACCTCTAAACCACTCGTATCTATTCAAAAATGACTCAATAATATCAGATATTGCTAAAGTAATTAATTATATTTCATAAATTAAATATCCCATATTTTCCTCCAAAAAGTCGAAAACAATCGACCCCGGGCCCGCTTGGTCAAAACCCGAGGTTCAAACCAAAATCCTTTTACCCATTCACCCCCGAGTCCGAATATGTAATTAGTTTTGGAATCCGAACTCAAATCGAGGTCTAAATCCCCAAATTTCTGAAATCCCTAGTTTCTACCCTAACCCCTAATTCTACCATGAAGACTCTAGATTTTTGGTTGAATTTTAGTAAAATGAAGTAAAAGATTGAAAGAAACGAGTTAACGAACACTTACCTATGATTTGAGGAAGAAAATGTCTTTGCAAAATCGCCCTAGGCCTCCTATCCTTTTGAAAACGAGAAGAAAAATGGCTGGAGTCCGAATTAAATGAACTCTCTGCCCAGCGACCTTCGCACCTGCGGTGCTTTGGTCGCACCTGCGCATCCGCATGTGCGGACAGGATGTGCGCTTCTGCGAAAAAGGACTGGGCCAACTGGGGCCGTACCTGCGGACATGGTTCCGCTCCTGCAGAGAAAAGTCTGCGTCTGCGAAAAAATTGTGTCTAGGCCTGGGTCGCACCTACGGGGCTATCGCTCGCACCTGCGACCAAAGGCTCGCAGGTGCAGGCACACTAGATTTGGTGCACCAGCATCCTTGTTGAGCTTTGAACTCAACTCGCGTATCGCCCGAATGGCACCCGAGCCCTCGGAGCTCCAAACCAAACATGCACACAAGTCTAAAAATATCATACAGACTTGCTCGCATGATCAAATCACTAAAATAACACCTAGAACTACGAATTTAGCACTAAATCAAATGAAATTCTCAAAAACACTTTAAAATTTCTATCTTCTTAACTGGACATCCGAATCACGTCCAATCAACTCCGTTTCTCACAAAATTTCACAGACAGGTCTTAAATATCATAATGAACCTGTACCGGGCTCCGGAGCCAAAATACGGACCCGATACTAATAATGCCAAATATCAATTAATTCTTAAAAATAAATAATTTCCAAATTTTTATTTTTTATCAAAAATTTATAACTCAAGCTAGGGACCTCCAAATTCGATTCCGGGCATACGCCAGGTCCCATAATTCTATACGGACCTACCGGGACCGTCAAAGCATGGATCCGGGCCCGTTTAACAAAATTGTTGACCGAAGTCAACTAAAATTAACTTTTAAGGCAAAAATTCTTATTTTTATTAGTTTTTAACATAAAAGCTTTTCGAAAACCTGTCTGGACTGTGCACACAAATCGAGAAGAGTAAAAATGAGATTTTAAGGTTTAAGAGCGCAGATTCGAGTTCTAAAGCATAAGATGACCTTTTGGGTCATCACAGAAGTAGAGGGGGTCAAAGCTTTCACAAGGGTGGCAATCTATTGGGAATGAGCCTCCCTATCTCTTTTAAGTTCTTCCCTGAGTTGCTTCGTTTCCTTTCTAAACTCATTATTGTCTTCACGAAGCTTGGCCTTCTCTTCAACAGCCAATTCTAACCTCTTACTGAGATCTGCAGCCCTATTGCTCCCAGGTAGAATAGCAAATTCTGTGGGTCCTCTAGCTTTGATCTCCTCATACCCACACTGCTTGAGGGTAACAACATCCAAAATGTCATTGTGGTTTCCAAACTTAAGCTCAGGTAAGGCAATGTTGAGCTTTTCAGACAACTCGGTCAACATGAAACCATAAGGCATAAGATGCTTGGGTTTGGAAGTATCTGCAACTCTTGCCATGTGCTGAATCATAAGGCTAGGAAGATTGATAGGTCTACCAGTGTCAAGCAGCTCCATCACAGCCATGTCCAGAAGAGTAGCTTCATGTTTTCTCTCAGACCTCTAAAGAATGCAGGAGTTGACAAAATGAAACAGTAATTTATGGAAGGGAGTCATTTTAGTCTTGTACACTTTCTGGGAAGCATCTAGTTCTTTCCTGATGACCACGATGCCAATGTCAATATCAGTGTCTATAGCTGACCACTTTTTCTTCAAGTAATTGTCAAATCCCAAGGAATAGATGTTCAGAAGCATCCCCAGCTCCTCAGCATCAAACTCTATTTCAAAGCCCCCTACCTTACTCTTGACTATCTTCCCATCAAATTTGAAGTTTGCATAGAACTCTACCACATCAGGAACACATACAAGGGGAAGGCTTTGATAAACATGTTCTTCCACCTATGTAGCTCAAGTTTTTCAACGAGTTGAGCCATCCCATTCTCATCAGTGTTCTCAAGAATCTTCCCGTTCAACATTTTTCTGTTCCTGAACTCTGTGAGTCGATCAACTGCAGCTGGCATATCCTTTTTTGTCTTAACCCTACTGGACCTTGCAGAAGAAGTAGTAGGTTTGGTGACTTTGGCACCCTTTCTCTTTGGCGTAGCAGACTTAGCTGGCAAGGCAGATTCAATCTCATCTTCTCCATCTACCGCAACAACAGGTTCCACAATTAAAACCTTCTTCTTTGGCTTCTTTACATTTATAGACTCCTTAATGATTTGTGCATCAATAGACTTTTTTACTCCTTATGAGAGGAGTGCTGGAAGAAGGAGCCACTCATTTCCTTGTTAAGATGACTGACTTTGTAGATTTTACCGGGGTCTTCCTGGATTTATTCCCTACCTCAGATAGTGGCACATCATTTTCATCATTTCTAACTTACTCATCTCCAGTAAAAGGAGTTAACAGAGACTTAGGTTCTTGAGCCCTTGTCTCTTCCCCAGTTTCTTTTAAAGGGTCTATGACAGTTTTTCCATTTGTTATGGAACCTTCAGATTCCTCACTCGCATTCCCTTATTCTTCCTCACTCACTTCATCACCTCCTTCACTCGCACTCACCTTTTCTTGATACTCACCTTTACTTTTAGAGCCATCCTCTTCTTCACTATGATTTTCTTCTTCTGCAGAATCATTAGCATGTTCACCTATTTTACCATTTGTATCACTCTCCTTCTCATCTCCAGATGCTCCCTTATTCTCACTCTTCTCTTCTTTATTGGCTATATTTTCTGCATCATGCTCCTCATGGCTGTTCACAACTTCTTCTTCTTCTTTTTCACCTCCATCATCTTCCTCATCCTCAGTCCAACCAAAAGAAATGCCATCAGAAGCCTCCTTTTGCACATGTTCTTTACTTCTTCCCCCTCAACCACAGACTCCACAGCTGTAGCATCTATCTCCTTCCCCAGATCTACATTGAATTTCTCCACTGGTGTCTTCTAATTCGTGGGTGGGAGAGTATCTATGGGTGTAGCATCTATATCAGACACCAAAATATTTAATTTGGAAGGAGGATGTTGTACCTGATTAGTAGTAACTAGCACTAATTCCCCTGAACCGCAGATTCGTTGGCTACAGTGTTACCCTACGTAGCAGCATCAGGCACTTTCTTGACAGATTTTCTTGGAGTAGCTTTGACCTTTGTTGACTTAGGGATATTTTTCGTAGGAAGCTCAGGTGCATGGATGGTTATTTTTTGAGGAGGGGATATTGTGGAGGTGGAAATGATAGGAACAAGGGATGATGGTGTAGGTATAGTAGAGGATATAGAAGGAGAAGGAGCAGGTGTGGTGTGGGTTCCCTTGATGGCTTAGCATTTTCTTTCGATTTGGACTTCATGATTGGGTTTTGCTTCAAACTTTTATCTCCCCTGCTCCTTATTATCATTGGTCCACATAGGTCCATGTGAAGGAGTTCCAGAGGTTTAGAAGTACTTACAAACGTTTTAGATTTAAAGGATGACCTAACATGTTTCCCTCTAACACATGCATAACATAACTTGTCATAAGAGAATTCAACTTTAGGTAGCCCAAGGACCAAGTCCTTTGCTACCAACTTGTTGAGTTGAGAGAGATTGGCATGTCCCAGTCTTCTATGCCATAGCAGTGGATTATTTTCCACTACACTCAAGCATGTGTACTCACTCTAGGGAGGTGACATAATCAATATCTTGTAGACATTGTTATGTCTCTTACCCTTTAACACAATTTCATCAGTATCAAGCTTAGTGACAGTGCAAATTTTGGAATTGAATTTTACCTAATTTCCTTTGTCACACATTTGAGAGATGCTAAGAAGATTGTGTTTAAGACCTACCACACAATACATATCTTCTACAGCATGAGAGAGTGACTTACCAACCTTGCCAATGCCTGTTATCTGGCCCTTTTTTTCATTTCCAAATGACACACTCCCTCCTTGGAAGGCTGTCTGTGAGAGAAAGTTTTATTTTCTTCAGTCATATGTCTTGGACATCCACTGTCCAGATATCAGTCCTGATTGTTTCCTCTCACCTTATCCTGCACCAAAATTCACAAGTTAGTTTTGGGAATCCAGACAAGCTTGGGTCCCTTTTTGTTTGAAAAGGGATGAATTTGATCCCTTCTTGCCCAGAAGGGGAGAGGATTAGAAGCTATTTTCTTGTTAACCTTAATCCACTTAATATGGATAGGAGGATTAACCTTTGACTTCTCTTCCTTCTTCATATTTTTAACAATACCAAAGGTGTTTCTAAACCGAGCATGAATTAAGGCAGGACAAGTATCTCTAAAGTGTCCTACTCTTCCACAAAGTGCACATGTTATTATCAGAAATTCCTACATACTTTGGGTCAAACTTAGGGATAGATTTTCTGTGGCCAATTCCAGATTTATTAGAGCTACAGTTTTCATTCAGCCAATTCAAGGTATCAGAAGATCTATGCCATTTTCTTAGTCTAGAGAGTTCATAATTAGCCTTTTCTAGGTTTTCATGCAAAACTTTATTTCTACATTTAGGATCACAAAGATTATCATTAATAATTTTTAATTCCTTTTAAAGCATGTCCTGCAAATCACTCATTTTTCCTTTGCCATGTATATCAGGAGACTTCTTATTGTCAGAAGTAAGCTCAAGAACATAGTTTTTAAGGTCTTTGACCTATTTCTCTAAACTATCTTTGTCAGTTTAAGCTCTTTGATGTCAAGTTGAAACAAGAAAGGTTGCTTATTAGCTTATCATTTCCCGTACTCATTTTATCCATTTCATTCATTAAGGTCATAATTATGGCCATCAGTTATTTTTTGGACATAGCATGAATATTTTATTTCAATTCAAATATACTTACCTGGTTTGCTTCATCTTCAGTTTCTGAATCACTCATGGCCATCATTTCTATCACCTCTTCCTCTGTTTTGGATTCTTCAATCGACATCAAAGCTACTTCGATGCTTTCATTTCCAAAGTCAGTTTCCAAGGTTTTACATATATCACAAGCAGAGATGCAAGAGTACACTCTGAGGAGAGTGTTTCTAGACAAGCTTCTGTAGAACAGGTCATTTGCTTTTGTATTTTTCTGAACTAGCTGACAATCTTCCTCATCGCATTTCTCTTCTCTTTTGTTACACTCGTTACCTTTACTGTGTAATTTGGTTGGGATAATTGGTCCGTGGCTGACAATTACCCATAGGTCAAAATTAGTAGCCTGAAGAAATGTTTCCATATGTAGCTTCCATTCATCATAGTTGTGTTTACTAAACAAAGGAGGTCTTCCAATGTGCATTCCAAGTGTACTGGGGGTTCTGTCTTCACAGTTTGGTGTTCATCAATCACATCATAGAGACTTATAGCCTCATCCTACTTTTCTTCCTCTTGATCACTTCCACTATCCTCATATGCTGCCAAGAACGCCTGCTTTATTGCCTCATTAATCCTTTCCCTAGCATTTTTCCTTTATTGGAACCTTTTTTCTCATCTTCTCCCGTTTCTCTTTTTAGCTCATTCTTTCCTCCGCTCAATTTCCCACAATGGGCGGTCCTTGACCATGTGATCTAGCTTTCCACACTTGTAGCACTCATCATAGTTAGCTTTTTCGATATGCTTGGGCTTGCTACTGGTCTCTCTCTTGGATGTATTTTTGAAATTCTTCATGAACCTCTTGAACTTGGCAAACATTGCTAGATTAGGATCATCATAGTCATATTCATCATCCTCAGACGCTTTAAGAACCAAGGCCTAATCCTTCTTTGGTTCTTCCTTGCTGTAGTTCTATCTTTCTCATTTCATGAGTTTTTAAGTTTTCAACCAACTCATCAAGTGAGATTTTGTCCAATTCCTCGGCTTCCGTGATTGCAGTGACTTTTGATTCCCATGAAGTTGGAAGGATTCTTAGAATTTTACTAACCAACTCTTCTGAGGTAAACATCTTTCCAAGTGATTTCAGTTCATTGGTTATTTTAGTGAACCTAGTCATCATATCCTGGATGGACTCAGACTCCTTAATAGAGAAAAGCTCATAGTTTCTCATGAGTAGCTCAATTCTTGATCTCTTTACTTGGTTTGTTCCTTCATGAGCATTTTGGAGTGCATCTCATATCTGTTCCGCACTAGAGCACAGAAAATTTCTATTGCACTCATCAGGACCTAGTCCACAAATAAGGATTTTCTTAGCCTTTGCATTCTTCTCCATCATTCTAAAATCTTCTGCCACAAATTCGGAAGGGTCCTTAGGGATTGTTTCATTTTTGTGTATTTTGTTAAGTAGGAATCAAAAGACCTTGATTCACTATGGTCCATAGTTCATAGTCTTTAGCTATCATGAATTCTTTCATTTTTGCTTTCCACCAACTGTAATATTTTTCATTGAACAGAGGTGGCCTGGTAGTTGATTGCCCTTCATTAATTTCGGGTGGAACACTCATCTTGATTTCAAGATCTCTCTAGGTGTTAGCCGTGTAAAAGAGAGAACCTGCTCTGATACCAATTGTTAGTTTGAGTGCCTGTATGGATTACTAAAGAACCTGGTTCTTTACCATGTTCCTTAAGTGTAAAGTAAGCAAATAATAAAATGAACACAATAATTTTACGTGAAAAATCACCCGGCTCAAAAGGTGCAAAAACCACGACCTACCACATAGTATTTTCAACTCCAACTTCACTAGAACAATGAGCCAAAATGTATCAACTACAAGACTATAATTAAAATAATCTTCAGTACTCCTACTACTCTTATTTGATTTACAAGTTACTCTAACTTGTAAAACAAGAAACTCACTCCAACTCACTAATTATTTATAACACTTGATTACATCTTGATTTCTTAAAACACATTCACTAGACCGACTCAGGAAGAATACAAGTCAAGTACTCAACACAAGTAAATGACTTATGACTCTTTAGTTGATGTGTGAAAGAATCGTTTAGGAGTCCAACGTTAATCCTATTTAAAACACAACTTGAGATTTTGTAGGAGTCCTATTCATAGTCAGCTTCTTCTTTGATAGGACTCCTAGTATTGCAAGGATTCCACAAGCTTTGGGACTTTTGTCTCTGGCTAAATTATCCTCATATGCTGCCAAGAACGCCTGCTTTATTGCCTCATTAATCCTTTCCCTAGCATTTTTCCTTTATTGGAACCTTTTTTTCTCATCTTCTCCCGTTTCTCTTTTTAGCTCATTCTTTCCTCCGCTCAATTTCCCACAATGGGCGGTCCTTGACCATGTGATCTAGCTTGCCACACTTGTAGCACTCATCATAGTTAGCTTTTTCGATATGCTTGGGCTTTCTACTGGTCTCTCTCTTGGATGTATTTTTGAAATTCTTCATGAACCTCTTGAACTTGGAAAACATTGCTTGATTAGGATCATCATAGTCAGATTCATCATCCTCAGACGCTTTAAGAACCAAGGCCTAATCCTTCTTTGGTTCTTCCTTGCTGTAGTTCTATCTTTCTCATTTCATGAGTTTTTAAGTTTTCAACCAACTCATCAAGTGAGATTTTGTCCAATTCCTCGGCTTCCGTGATTGCAGTGACTTTTGATTCCCATGAAGTTGGAAGGATTCTTAGAATTTTACTAACCAACTCTTCTGAGGTAAACATCTTTCCAAGTGATTTCAGTTCATTGGTTATTTTAGTGAACCTAGTCATCATATCCTGGATGGACTCAGACTCCTTAATGGAGAAAAGCTCATATTTTCTCATGAGTAGCTCAATTCTTGATCTCTTTAATTGGTTTATTCCTTCATGAGCAGTTTGGAGTGCATCTCATATCTGTTCCGCACTAGAGCACAGAAAATTTCTATTGCACTCATCAGGACCTAGTCCACAAATAAGGATTTTCTTAGCCTTTGCATTCTTCTCCATCATTCTAAAATCTTCTGCCACAAATTCGGAAGGGTCCTTAGGGATTGTTTCATTTTTGTGTATTTTGTTAAGTAGGAATCAAAAGACCTTGATTCACTATGGTCCATAGTTCATAGTATTTAGCTATCATGAATTCTTTCATTTTTGCTTTCCACCAACTGTAATATTTTTCATTGAACAGAGGTGGCCTGGTAGTTGATTGCCCTTCATTAATTTCGGGTGGAACACTCATCTTGATTTCAAGATCTCTCTAGGTGTTAGCCGTGTAAAAGAGAGAACCTGCTCTGATACCAATTGTTAGTTTGAGTGCCTGTATGGATTACTAAAGAACCTGATTCTTTACCATGTTCCTTAAGTGTAAAGTAAACAAATAATAAAATGAACACAATAATTTTACGTGGAAAATCACCCGGCTCAAAAGGTGCAAAAACCACGACCTACCACATAGGATTTTCAACTCCAACTTCACTAGAACAATGAGCCAAAATGTATCAACTACAAGACTATAATTAAAATAATCTTCAGTACTCCTACTACTCTTATTTGATTTACAAGTTACTCTAACTTGTAAAACAAGAAACTCACTCCAACTCACTAATTATTTATAACACTTGATTACAACTCGATTTCTTAAAACACATTCACTAGACTGACTCAGGAAGAATACAAGGCAAGTACTCAACACAAGTAAATGACTTATGACTCTTTAGTTGATGTGTGAAAGAATCGTTTAGGAGTCCAACATTAATCCTATTTAAAACACAACTTGAGATCTTGTAGGAGTCCTATTCATAGTCAGCTTCTTCTTTGATAGGACTCCTAGTATTGCAAGGATTCCACAAGCTTTGGGACTTTTGTCTCTGGCTAAATTATCCATATCTTCTTGAGCAACGACCCGTATCACTCATAGCAGCCTTCTTTCACCAAACTCAGACTTGGATAACTTTGAGATAAAGTTACTGTTTTGTACAGACGTACAAGTATCAATCATGAGGAGTTGATCCTTTATCCTGAGGAGCTGGTTCTTCACAACAGTTAAGCAGCTACATTGAGGACGTGGTTCTTTGAGCATTTAGTCACACTTTGTTAATCATCAAAACTTCAATATTCAACAATATATATCTATATATATACACACACACACACACACATACTAGAAGCTACATTGCAGAGTACTAGTTAACTGGGGGTACTGCAATTCACCTAAAACAACCATGTTTTGTTCAATTGTATCAATATTTCATGCCAAAAATTTTCTAACTACTTCAGTTCCTAGGATGTCTTCCCAAAATACATCATTTGCAAACATCGGAGGAACTGTTAGCATGGTAATTCTTTCCAAAAAATTAGAACTTGCTGCCTCCTTTGCCAGTGCATCAGCCACTCTATTCTGCTCCCTGTATCTGTGTCTCACCACCACTCTATCCATCATTTGGATCAATAAGCCACATTCACAAATCATAGGATCATAAGTTATATTGCCTGTGAGTAGCATTTTTATTTCTTCAGCCGAAACTATAGCTATTTCTAGAGGAACCCATCCATTTTGTTCAGCAATTTGGAGATCCTTTAGCAATGCTTTTAATTCTTCCATAGTGTTGGTGGTGTGTGGTATGATCTCCATATACCCCATAATCCAGTCCCCATTATGATTCTGAATTACCCTACTAATTCCCCCAATGCCTGGGTTTCCCTTGACTGCCTTATCCATGTTGAGTTTATAGTACCCCCTTCATGGGAGGCTCCCATTTAACTCTGGTATGGAAGGGCTTCCTCGTCACACTTTTTTGTGCCAAAGTATAGTACTCAGTTGATTTGGCAATGGTGTTGTTAGCCGAGATGTTATCTTTTTATTATTGAAAAGGTTATGGTTTCTACCTAGCCTTATGTGCCAGAAGCATAAGGGAAGGATGTCTTCACAGGGATAACATTGTTGAAGGACAACTTCTTTAGCTTATTCCAAGTGATTGTCCAACGCTTTGCTGAGAAGATAGGATCAATTGCTGGCTTTCAGTAGTTCTCGTGGATATTAGTTCCTGCGAGAATTGGGTTGCATTGGGGCATTGAAAGAAGATGTGGTCACTGGTTTTAGGCCTGGTTTAGCAAAAATAACATTCAGGATTGCAATTAACTCCAATTTTATGCAGGAAAGCTCCAGTGAGTAGCCTGCCCTGTGCAAGCAGCCAGATGAAGTTTTTTATTTTGTTAGGGACTTTTAACCTCCAAATCCAACTGAAGTTACTTTCTTCCTCATTCCTTAGAGTCTTATTATTGTTGCTAAGGAAGGTATAGGCTGATTTAGTGATAAAATACCCATTTGGAGTCAGGCCCAACTTAGCCTGTCTTCTTTGACAGAGTTAAAGGGGATGGAAGTTGATTTGATTAAGTTAGTAATATTATTAGGGATTTTTATTGAGATGGATGAGGTATCCCATTTTCCTAAATTATAGATAGTGTCCACTTTGATAGTCATGTCATTTGGGGTTAGTGTACCCTCAATCATGTTCCTAATGGCTGTGTGGTTTGGGATCCATGCATCATTGATGAATCTCACCCTATTCCCTTTGTGGAAAACCCATCTACTGGCCTTGTTGCAAGTATCCCAACCTTTGAGAATACATTGCAAGATTGGTGATTTGGGCTTTTTGGGGGTATGGTTCCAGTTATAGTGCTTAAAGATAAGGACTCTAGCCCATAAATTGAAGTGTTATGTTAAATCCTCCAGGATAGACCAGCATTGGAGGCTTTATTCTTGTACTCAGCTTTCTGCAAACCCAGCCCACCATGTGACTTCTGCCTAGTAACTTTGTCCCAGCTAACTAGGTACATTTGTTTCTTATTTGAAGTGGTGCACTAGATAAAATTCCTTTGAATTCTATCAATTTTGTTGGTAATCTTGGTGGACAATTTGATATATTGAATAACATGACTTGGGATGCTGCTGAGGAAGGCTTTGACTAGAATGATTTTTTCAGTCATATTTAGGCAATTTATTTTCCATTCAGCTTGCTTGGATTGCATATTGTCTATTATGAACTGGAAGTCACTATTGGAGGGTCTCTTATGGAACATTGGGAATCCAAGGTACTTACCAATGGTGTAGTAGCTTGGATTGAAAGGGTATTTGTGAGGTTCTCCAATGTGTCAGGCTTTATGTTAGAGGAAAAGAGAACCATGGATTTGGTAAGATTGATTTTCTTCCCATAAGACTTATTAAAGGACTGCAGGATGGAGTAGATTGTGTTGTAGTTCCTAATATTTGCCTTTACAAATAATATAAGGTCATCAACAAAGAAGAGATGAGAAATCTTTGGGACAGACCTGCTAATACTGATAGGAAGCCATTGTTTATCCTGAATAGCTTTATTAATGAACCTGGAGAGCCTCTCTATGCACATAATAAACAGATAATGGGAGATAGGGTCCCCTTGCCTGATTCCCCTAGAAGGCTTGAAGGTCTCAGTTTTGCCACCATTAACTAGGATTGAGATATTTGATGAACTAATACAGGATATGATTAACTTAGTTAGCCCAGGTGGAAAGTTGAAGGCTTGTAATGTGTCCCTAATGAAGGACCACTCCAGCCTGTCAAAGGCTTTCTCTAAGTCAATTTTGAGAATCATGTGAGCCTGCTTTTCTTTTATTTTTCTAAACTAGGTGATGTATTCTTGGACAATGATGGCATTATCTGAGGCCCTTCTATTAGATAAAAAACTGGACCGACTAGGGCCAATTATGGTAGAGAGAAGGGGTTTGATTCTGTTGAAAATGATCTTAGTGATAATCTTGTAGATGGTATTACAAAGCCCTATTGGTCTGAAGTTTTTGAGCATAGTTGCTTGGGGACCCTTGGGGATGAGACAAAGAAGAGTTTGGTTCATGGTCTTATCTATGGAGTGTGTGTCAAAACATGACTTGCAGAAATCAATTATTGAATTCCCCATAATATTTCAGTACCTTTGGTAAAAGAATGGGTGAAGCCCATTAGGGCCAGGAGTCTTAAAAGGTTTAAAGGAGAAGATAGTTATTTTGATTTATCTATTCTCTAAGGGCCTATCCAAGCTATCTCTTTGGCAGTTTGAGAGAGTATGGGTCATGTCCAGATGACTGGTAGTGAAAATGGGTGCTTTAGTGTGAGAGAAAGTGTAAACGCTCTTGAAAAAGTGTATTATGGAGGTCTTAATATCCACTCGGTCATAGAATCAGTTCCCACTGTCCTCTTTGAGGGGCAAAATCTTGTTCCTACTTCTCCTATTGAGGGTGGATGTGTGGAAGAACCTAGTGTTGAAATCACCTTCAGTTAGCCAACCGACCCTTGACTTGAGTTTCCAGAAGTCTTCCTCATTCTCGAGGATGGAGCCAAGATATCTAGTCAGGCTAAACTGGTAATTGGGAGATTTTTGGATTCCAGCAATTTTGGTTAGGATCCTCCTCTTTTTGTGGAAGATATTACCAAAGGTATATTTGTTCCATGGGGTCACTAGGTTTTTGAAAGTGTTTGTTGATTGGATTAGGGGGCAGTTAGGGCTGAAGGGCTCATTGATGATGCTTGGAAAGGAGGGGTGACTAGTCCACATTGATTCAAACCTAAAGGGCCTATTAGAGTTATTGATAGTATCCCTTTTTAGCATAATTTGAATAGGGAAGTGGTGTGAGTGGGTCCTAGGAATATGGTTAACACTAGCCCCAGGGTACTGAGAAATCTAGCAGTCATTAGCAAAGCATCTATCTATCCTTTCTAAGATTAGACTACTCCTATTTTTTTTTATCTTTTGTTTGTCTATGTGTACTTACTGCCTTTGTATCCAAAGTCAACTAGCCTGCATTCATTGAGGCAGTTCCAAAAGAGGTTGTTGCGGCTTGAGTTAATGGGGTTATCCCCAAACTTATCCCTATCTTTTAAGACTCCATTGAAGTCTCTACCTATAAACTAATTCCCAGTATTGCTTTTAGATATAGTATAAATGGCTAATATGCTGCTAGTATAAATGGCTGAACATAACCAGGGAGTATGGGATGAGAGTACCTTCACCATGGCATGGATGCCCTGAGGGATAGTAGATACCTCATCAACTTTGACGCAATCCTCGTTCAATATCATAACAATCCCACCTAACAACCCCACTGCTGGAGACTGGATGAGCATGTCAAAATGCAGTTCCTCGGTTAGTTTCTTATGGTCAGCCATCTTAGTTTCTAACAGAACCAGCATTACTGGTTTGTGGAGCTGCATCATGTCAAGGCAGTGAGCTCCGCCCTGTTTCCACCCCTAACATTCAATATGATTTAATTCATTAGGGGTGGTTGGCGGTTGGAGGACTGGTTTATGTGTGCCTTCTCTATCCCCTGGGGAGACGTCACTAATTGCTTTTGGTTCTTGGTCTTCATGCTCAGTACTAGAGTCATATTGATGAATGGTTTGGTCACACTTTGATTGTGGTGAGAGACCAACTTCAGGCCACCTTTGGTCAGGTCCCTAGGACACATGAGCACAAGAATCTCGCTGCTCTCCACACTGAACTCGATTGCTCTAACTGATTCCAGTAGGAGAGAGTCTGTGCGTAGGGGGCCGTAGGCTGTTCCCTCCACTTCTAGAGGGTTTTTCCCTTTCAAAAGCTCTAGGGCTTTGTTGATCTCCCTTGTAGTGTGGCGGCGACTGGTTCTTCTTTATTAGAACAGAATATGATGAAGTTTGACAGGATTGGGGCTCGATAGTCACAAACACAGGAGACTTTGCTGGGTACTCCGCTATTGGGTCTCGGAAGAAAGGGATTGATTGGAAAGCTTGGGAGATGAAGGTGTTGATCATCGGTGGGTCTAGATTAGGTTGCATGTTGTCGTTGAATGTCATCGCCTGCCAGAGGCTTTGGCCAAAGGCTGCCAAGGCCCTGTTTAGGGCCTCCACCGTTACCCTCGCCAAATGTGCAGGGTTTTGAACAATCAAGGTGACCGGTTGGTTCCCCAGGATGAAATTGTAGGCTAGGCCTTGGCCTTGAAGTGCCACTTCCAGCCATGATATCGGTAAGTGGTCCGACGACAGTGGAAGGGACGTCACAATGGTTATGATCAATGTGATTTGTTCATTGTTTTGATTTATCAAAAAATACGACTATGCTTTGAGTTAGTGTGTGCTTAATAGATTGGACAATAACAAATGACATCTGTAAATAATAAGTTGATAGAATCCATGACTCAACCTTCAGTTTGATGATACCCCTTTATGAAAGCTTATAAATTTTCATGTGTAAAACTAGCCGGTGAATTTTGTATCCGACACATGAAATAATTATTTAAGTGAAATTATAAAGGATTTAATTAGTTCATTAAATTAAATTATTAATGATTTAATTTAATTAACTGATATTTGTAATCTTAACGTGGGAAGTTAAATAAGTGTTGATGAATTTCGAAATTCATATAAAGCAGTTCAATTATAGTTTTTTAATAGAATAAACCGTGATTAATTATAGTAGAATTTAATTCACTTCAAATTTTTAATTAATATTATTATTGGTAGGCTCTTATTATTTTTGTGGTCCCTGCTATGCCTAGTAAAATTAACAATCTTGGGAAGAAAGTTACGTGGGAGAAGTTCTCTACTTGGAGTTGGACTAGGATTCTACAACCCTAGTAGACGTGTACACGTTTTTTGCTTAATTTCGTGTGCTACAAATAGAGCACCACTTTCTCCCAAAAACTTACTCTTTAGAGTAGCAATACTTGCTCACACAAGTATTCCCGGTAAGGCTAACTACGATTATTGCAGAAGATTGCAGTCCTGGATCCATGCCCTTTGAACGAGTTCTGCACTAGTTTCGAGAGGTTAGTATTTTTAATCTCGATTATTAATTCATTATCTAGATTACATGTACGTGATACATGCGTTCATGCTTGCTTTCGTTGAACATGTTCTAACAATAACTATAATTATTAATGAATATTTTTACCTCAATATATTTCTTTGGTGTAAATACTAGGTGAGTGTAAACTAGATTTGTCCTATTACTACTCCTACATTACTTGATTGTGATAGAATGTACGGTTAATAAAATAATTGACAAGATTATAGTTTTCTTAGAAAAAATTTACTATATGCAGTTAAAATATGTATCGTAACAACTTATTGAAATGTTTGCTGAAGTTAATGGTTATTCAACAGATCTACTATCATAAATTTGTATTTCAAAATTAGTTAGATGCATATCTCTCAACGGTAACATCTTATCCAATGGTCAACAGGGAAATATCATATGTTCCTAATTCCTTACGTTCTTAATGTTAAGTAAAATTAGGGGTTTGGTAGGATGTAGTAGGGAAAATATACACGAATTAGCTTTGGTATTATTAATCCCTTGTTTGGTAGTAGTATTTTTAAATATATGTACAACTAATACTTGTATTAGTTATATACCCTATTGAGTACTATTCTTATACATAGCAAACCATGCATCAGCAATATCATAATTTTTAATGCATAGATAAGCATGTATAAAGACAGAACTGCTCTTTTAAAATTACCTTTTGCAAATCCTTCCCAACATTTTTGGAGGGTAATTTTGTAAACGAATAACTTTTTTTAAAAAAAGAATTATGTAGTGCAAGTTATTTTTAATATACTAAATCAAACAATCGATAATAAATAATTCTACCATAACTACTTTCAGCATTACGAATACACCAAATTAGTACAATTCTTATACACCCTACCAAACGAACCCTTATATGTGTGCTAATGGTATTTATGATTCTATTTATACTTGACAGCGTTGATAAAGCTAGGTATTTTTTTCCGAACACTTACTAAACTTGATCTAAAATTAACAAGGCCTTAAGCCAAAATTTGTTGTAGTGAGGTACATAACTCTCAAGCCCTTTAGTTGGAGGGATTAAGTGGGTTGTATTCTGGTATTGAGATTAAATCTATCATGTGCTTAGTTGAAGGTATTCGCTAAAATCAGAATAACCTTTATATTACGATCATAGGTTTATGTGTTGACCCGATACGTCATTTTGAGTATTAGCCCTAATTCCGTATTCTGAGACCTTTGTTAGCTTCGTTTGATGTTTCTTGGTTTGCGTGTGTGATCCGTGTCACTATTTGAAAAGCTTTTATGTAAAAATTTGAAGAAAACATGATTTTTAGCTTTAAAACAATATGAGTTGACCACGGTCAATATTTTGTGAAAACGACTTCTGATCGGTATTTTGATGATTCTGGAAAGTCCGTATCGTAATTTTGAACTTCGGCGTATGACTAAAATTGAAATTGGAGGCCCCTAAATTGATTTGACTCATTTTGCCAAAACTAGTATTTTGAAAGTTTAAAAATTTCATAAGTTTGACCGTAAATTGACTTCATAGCTAACCGGTTCGGATTTTGATGGTGAAACTTGGAATAGTTCTGTATCACTATTTGAAATTTGTCTGCAAAATTTGGTTCGATTCGAAATTTATTTGACATGATTCAGACGCTTAGATGTGATTCTAGTGTTCTTAAGTTTTACTTTGCAATTTCATTCTTTTTGAGGATTGATTTGTAGATTTAGATATAATTTTGGTAATTCTATTGTGCAAACAAGTTTACATGATATTATTACATACGTATGTATGTTTGGTTTGGAACCCGAAGGGCTCAGATGAGTTTAGTGAGTGTGAAGGTAGCTGGTGCACTTCTGTTGCTGGTGTTGTGTTGCAGATCTCGCATTTGCGAGGTCTAGCTCGCAATTGTGAGCCTCGCATTTGCGAACAATAGCTCGCATTTGCGAGCATGGGCTGGACTGGGTAATCTCGCATTGGTGAGGAACATGTTCGCATTTGCTACTCAGTGTGCTTTTGAGTATGTTTCGCATTTGAGAAGTTCCTCACCGCATTTGCAAGGGTGGTGTCTTCGCAATTGTGATCATTTTGTCGCATTTGCGACTTCTGTGGCTTTGAGGCAGGGTTTGTATTTGCGACCCTTTTGTCGCATTTACGATGTCCGAAATTGCGAAATGATTTTGCAATTGCGACACCTGCAACTAGGTAAAAGAGGGGGGAAATGGGACTTAGCTCATTTCACATCATTTCTCAACCCTAAACACTCTAGAGGTGATTTTTCAAGAGATCTTTCTTCCCAAATTTATTGGTAAGTGACTTTAATCAATTTTTCTTCAATTACCCATTACATTTCATGAGATTTCAACATCAAATTTTGGATTTTTATGGTAGAAATTAGGAATTTATGTAGAATTAGTGGTTTTTGTAAAATTGAGATTTAGACCTCGAATTGAGATCGGATTTTGAAACAAACCACATAACCGGGCTCGGGGGTGAATGGGTAATCAGATTTTGCTCCGAACTTAGATTTTTGACCAAACAAGCCCAGAATTGACTTTTGTTGACTTTTTAAAAAATGATCAAAATTAAACCTCTTTCATTTGTGGGTAGTTTCTAAAGCTTATTTGGAATTATTTGGTCAATAATTTACTAGCTTTGGTTGGTTTGGAGACTTGTTCAAAAGGCAAGATCATGGTTGATTGATTAATTGAGTTGCGAAGTGAGGTAAGTGTTAGGTCTAACCTTGATTTGAGAGAATTAGGAAACCTTGAATTACATGTTATGTGGATTATGTGGGAAACGTCGTTGTCACGACCCGAAATTCCCACCATTGGACCGTGATGGCGCCTAATATTTCACTTGCTAGGCAAGTCAACGTTAGAATAATATTAATCAATTTTTAAATAATCTTTAAATTATTAATAATCAAAGAAATAAATGTGGAAGCAAAGTTTGAAATATAGTGAAATAACCCATAAAAATAACGGTGTCTAAATATCATCCCAGAATTGGTGTCACAAGTGCACGAGCTTCTAGAATAAATACAAATAAAGGTCTGAATAAAATAAAGCAGTCTGGAAATAAACACACAACTAATGTACAATAGGCTGGGACTTCAGAACTGCGGACGCCATGCAGTTATACCTCAAGTCTCCTCTAGTAGCTGAAATCCGAGCAAGTCTATGGTACGCCGCTGGGACCAACCTCAAAATCTGCACAAGAAGTGCAGAGTGTAGTATCAGTACAACCGACCCTATGTACTAGTAAGTGCTGAGCCTAACCTCGACGAAGTAGTGACGAGGCTAAGGCAGTTCACTTACATTAACCTGTACGCAATATTAATAACAACAACAAATAATAGAAATAAATCAGGTAACGCATTTATAATAATTGAAGCCAATCCATCAATCATAATTCATTATTATTTCATCTAATTATGTTGCAGCGTGCAACCCGCTCTCACAATATATTCACATTCAAGTCTGTTGCGGCGTGCAACCCGATTCTCCAATATTGACTTTTAATAAGTCTGTCATATATTTATTTCAATCAAGTATATATAT
>AWOL01S0000644.1:52901-81347 GCA_000715115.1 Nicotiana otophora
ACACTATGCACTTCTTGTGCACATTTTGGAGTTGGTCCCAGCGGCGTACCATAGACTTGCTCGGATTTCAGCTACTCGGAGGAGACTTGAGGTATAACTGCATGGCATCCGCAGTTCTGAAGTCCCCGTCTATTTTATTTTAGCTGTGTGTTTATTTTCAGACAGCTTTATTTTATTCAGACCTTTATTTGTATTTATTCTAGAAGCTTGTGCACTTGTGACACCAATTCTGGGATGGTATTTAGACACCATGGTTTGATAGATTATTTCACTATATTTTAAATTTTGCTTCCGCATTTGTTTCCTTGTTATTAATACATTTAAAAATTATTTTAAAATGGTTAATATTATTCTAACGTTGGCTTGCCTAGCAAGTGAAATGTTAGGCGCCATCACGGTCTGAAGGTGAAAATTTCGGGTCGTGACAATTTTGAAGTGAAGTTGATAATTGTTGAGATATCTTTCTTGTTGAGAATTTTACATTCATTGTTATTGTTGCTATTCGTGTACACATTGTGGTGGAGCCATGGGCTATTTTTATGGAACATTGATATTGTTAATTGTTGACAAGTTATGATATATGAGCACTTGTGGTGCGAGTTGTTATTGTAATGTTATATTGACGCGCATGTGGCGGGATAAGGAAAGATTGTGATTGAGATTGTAAATTGTGAATACGAGGCGGCGCCTCGGTTGTGATCTTGATACATATACATGAGGTGGTACCTCGATGGTAATTCTTATTGTACATGTGGCGATACCTCATTGTGATTCTCGTTGTTTTGTTCTTCCATATTTCTTTTACCATTTATTGTCTGTATATGATCATTGTGGTTCTCTTTAACAAATTTCTTATTGTTATTTCCGTGTTTACAATTTCGGCATTAATTCATGCTGTTAGCTGTTTCGTATCAATTATTTCTACACTTTCCATTATTTATCCTCATTATATTTTTTATAATGTTTATTTATATCCTAGTAGGTGTCTTGACCTGGCCTCGTCACTACTCTAGTGAGGTTAGGCTTGATACTTACCGGGCACCATTGTGGTGTACTCATACTCCACTTCTTCGTATGATGCTTTTAGACTTGTGTGGATATTTGGTTTGGAGCCCCAAGGGCTCGGATGAGTTCCGGCCATGTATCGGAATGGATATGAACTTAAAATGAACTGCCGGTGTGTTGGTGCTCTGTTATCGCAATTGCGAGCACCAGCCTCACAATTGCAAAGGTGACAATAAGGGGCAGATGTCGGAAATGCGACTTCCTCTTTGCATTGTGAAGGAAACAGAATTTGGACTAGGTTCACAATTGCGAACATTTGTTCGCTTTTACGAAGTTCCCAGCTTTGCAATTACGAAGCCTTTATCGCAAATGCGATGATGACTTAGGTTGTCAGGGTTCACAAATGTGAGCTCTGGTCCGCAATTGTGAGGGTTCGCAAATGCGAACCCTGTGTCGCAAATGCGAATCCTGTGTCGCAAGTGTAACATCTGCAACTGGTTAAAGGGCTGGGAGACGGGATTTTTTAAAATATTCTCTCATTTTTGAACCCTAGACTTGGTAGAAGGCAATTTGGAGATGGGATTTTCACCTACAATCTTTGGGTAAGCGATTCTAATCTATTTCTAGTCGTATTCCATCGATATAGTTTAGATTTTAACATCAAAATCATGTGAATCAAAGTGAAAATTTGTAACAGCATTGTCAAGTTTTTGAAAGATAAGAAATTGAGTTTTGAGAGTCGATTTGGACTCGGATTTTGAAACTAATCACATATATGAACTCGCTGGTTCATGGTTAGTCGGAATCTACCATTGGACCCGAGTTTTGACCGGGCGAGCCCTAGGTTGACTTTTGTTGACTTTTTGGTAAAAGTGTATCGATCTTAGCTTTATCAATTGCAATTGATTTCCGTTGCATTGTTCGATGATATTTAGTCGATTTTGGTTATATTTGAGCCATGCGGACGCAAATGTTAGAGGAAAAACTATTTTCGAGTGTTGAATGGGCCTAGTTGAGGTAAGTATCTTGCATAACTTTGTGTGGATGAACTACCCGTTAGGATTGGTATTGATTGATTCATTTTTGATATGTGAAAGTCGTATACGCAAGACAACGAGTGGGTACACGGGTTAACATGGTATTTGACCGATTTAGGCTACTTAGACTAGTTCCATGCTTTAACTTAAATGCCATATCAAGTTCTAAATTCTCATAGTCAATTTATCCTTATTTCTGTTGGTCTATCATTACATGCCTTAATTGACTTGTTTAATACTTGTTCTACATCCTACTTGATAAAATGCTCCCATGCCTTAGTTGAACTTGTTGCCTTTATCTGATATATGTTATCTCTTTCATTGTTGATTATCATTTCTTGAAGTCATTGTACGTGTTATCTCTTTCATTATTAATGTTCATTATTTGAAGTCATCGTTACTAGTTGTCTCTATCATTGCTATTATTCTCATTTGAATTCATTATATTTCTTCCATTATGAGTTATTTGTATTTAGTTCGTAGTTACATATTATCTTTCTTAATGTTGAGTTATTGGTGTTGAAGTTGTAGAAGCCGTATCATTTTGAAGCGAAGTTGATAATTGTTGAGATATCTTTCTTGTTGATAATTTTTCATTCATTGTTATTGTTTCTATTCTTGTACACGTTGTGGTGGATCCGTGGGCTATATGTGTGTTGCTTGTAGGAAAAGTACGTGAAGCCACGCAACGTCATAAGTTTCAAAATCTATTTCAAAATGTAAGGCTCACGCGGAGGTATAAGGAAAGATTGTGATTAAAATTGTGAATTGTGAATATGAGGCTGTACCTCGGTTGTGATTCTTGATATATATACACGAGGTGGTACCTCGATGGTGATTCTTATTGTACACGAGGTGGTACCTCATTGTGATTCTTGCTATTTTGTTCTTCCTTGTTTTCTTTTACCAGTCATTGTCTATATATGATCATTGTGGTTCTCTTTAACTTATTTCTTATTGTTATTTCCGTATTTACATGTCATGACCCAAAACTCGACATGTCGTGATTGCGCCTATCACAAAACTAGGCAAGACGACATTCACAATAAAACTAGGCATTTTGTATTTAAAATAAGATGAAACAAGTTTAACTGTAATAACTCATAAATAGCCGATATAAACAACTGCGGCTCGAATACAATTTTCCCAAAATTCGGGTGTCACTGAGTACATGAGCATCTATACAATAACATAGTCTGAAACATCGTCTAGAAAGGTAGAACAACATAAGTAAAACTAAGAAATAGAGGAGAAGAGTCAAGGTCTGCGGACGTCAAAGCAACTACCTCGATGATCTCCGAACAAAAAAAAATGCCAAGATCAGCAACCACCATGTCCGAAAACACATGGATCTACACACGAAGTGCAGGGTGTAGCGTGAGTACAACCAACTCAATAAGTAACAAGTCTAATCTTTGGACTGAAAGCAGTGACGAGCTTAAACAATACTGTAAAAGTATAGAGTTTAACAATACAGAAAATGAAGACATGCTTCTAGGTTTAACAGTTAAGTTCAACATAGATAAAAATATGCCAAGTGTGACTCATATGAGGAATATGACATCTCTATATCTATATGCCAATATGAATACCGTATGTGATGCAACATAATGAAAACCTCAAGTACTTACAGTCTCAGAGTACTCAATCTGACGGCCTCAATTCCCGCTCGTCACACTCAGTCACTCAACACTGTACCGTATTTTTTGCGGCATGCAGCCCGATCCACATATAGCCATAAAGCTTGTCGCGGTATGCAACCCGATATACATATAGCCATAAGGCTTGTTGCGGCGTGCAACCCAGTACACATATAGTCATAAGGCTTGTTGTGGCGTGCACCCCGATCCACAAATCTCACTCACGGCAGGGCTCTTAGGCCCCAACTCAGTCATCAATCTCTCCAGTCTCTCGGGCTAACAAATCTCATGCCAACTAGCCCAAACAATGATATAGGATACAACAATAATAGTAACGGAGACTGAGATATGATATGCAAAAAATGGATGTGACTGAGTACAAAATTTCCATCTAAGCAAATAATTCAACAACAGAAATGACTACAGTGAGTCTTAACAGGATAAACATATACCCTAACATGATTTCTAACATGAATCGGTAACTCAATTACTCTAACACATAGAGATCACATGAATTGCTACATGGTCTGATGAATACACAGTACCACAAAACAACCGGATCAAAATTCTACGGTGCACTCCCACATGTCTGTCACCCAGCATGTGCGTCACCTCAACATAAATCACATAACACGTAATTCAGGGATTTGTACTCTCAGAACCAAGTTTAGAAGTGTTACTTACCTCAAACCGTGCAAATCTCTACTCCAATAAGCCCTTGCCTTGCGTATCGGCCTCCATACATCTTGAATCTAGCCACAAACAATTTGATACAATCAACACGAGCTATAGAAATCAATTCCATATGAAAATGCTAAGTTCTTAATCAAAAGTCAACCCAAAAAGTCAACCTCGGGCCCACTTCTCGAAATCCGATAAAATTTACAAAATTCAAACACCATTTAACCACGAGTCCAACCATATCAAATTTACCAAATTTTGACACCAAATCGTCACTCAAATCCCCAAATTTCATTCTCCAATCCCTAGCTTAATACTCCCAAAATTCAACCAAAAAATACATAAACTAGGTGGAAAATTTAATGGGTAAACAATATTATTGGATAGAAATTATCAAAAGTGGCTTACCTCAAGAAATCACTCGAAACCCTTCTAAAAAATCGCCTCAATATGAATTTGTAAAGTCCAAAAATGATTAAAACCTCAGAACCTTTCCACCTATATTCTGCTCCATGTTTTTGCACCTGCGGGCCAAAACTCTGCACCTGTGATAAAAATCCTGATCATGCGATAAAGACTCCCTCGCACTTGCGACACACCCCAGCCCAGCCCAGCTCCGCTACATCAGTCGCACCTAAGGCAAATCCCCTCGCAGGTGTGATCACACCAGAAGGCAGAAATCCAGTAATGCTTCAAGTCCAACTTTTTGATCTTTTAACCATCTGGAATCTACTTGAGGCCCCCAGGACCTCAACCAAATATACCAGCAAGTCCTAAAACACGATACGAACTTAGTCGAGGCCTCAAATCATATCAAACAACATCAAGAACACGAATCGCACCCCAATTCAAGCCTAATGAAAACTAATAAATTCCAACTTCTACATTCGATGCCGAAACCTATCAAATCAAGTCCGATTGACCTCAAATTTTGCACACAAGTTATAAATGACACGACGGACCTATTCCAACTTCAGGAACCAAAATCCGAGCCTGCAAACCATAAAGTCAACTCTCGGTTAAACTTCTCAACTCTCATAACTTCCAATTTTTCAACTTTTGTCATTTCAAATCACTATCCGGACACACTCATAAGTCCAAAATAAACCATACGGAACTATCAAAACCATCAAAACTTTATTCCGTGGTCGTTTACACATAAGTCAATATCCGGTCAACTCTTTCAACTTAGGCTTCTAACCTTGGAACTAAGTGTCTCGACGCATTCTGAGGCTATAACAGCAATTGAGCAAACAATAAGCAGTAAATAGGGAAATGGGGCTATAACACTCAAAACGACCGGTCGGGTCGTTACATCCTCCCCCTCTAAAACAAACATTCATCCTCAAACGAGTCTAGAATCATACCTTGAGTCTCAAATAGGCATGGATATCTGTTCCGCATCTCCCGCTTGGTCTCCCAATTAGCCTCTTCGACTGGTTGACCTCTCCACTGCACCTTCACTAAAGTTATGTTCTTTGACCTCAACTTTTGAACTTGCTGGTCCAAAATGGCCACCGGCTCCACATTATAAGTAAAATCACCATCCAATTGAACCGTGCTGAAATCCAAAACATGAGACAGATTACCGACATACTTCCGGAGCATAGAAACATGAAACACTGGGTGAACACTCGACAGACTAGGCAGAAATGCAAGCTTGTAAGCCACATCTCCAATCCTCTCAAGCACCTCAAATGGGCCAATGTACCGAGGGCTCAACTTGCCTTTCTTCCCGAACCTTATAACACCCTTCATTGGTGAAACCTTGAGTAGTACCTTCTCTCCCACCGTGTAAGCAGTATCGCAAACCCTTCAATCGACATAGCTATTCTGTTTGGACTGCGCCGTGCGAAGCCGATCTTGAATCAATTTAACCTTGTCCAAAGCATCCTGAACCAAGTCAGTACCCAATAGCCTAGCCTCACCCGGCTCAAACCACCTACTGGAGACCAACATCGTCTCCCATACAAAGCCTTATATGGAGCCATCTGAATGCTCGATTGGTAGCTGTTGTTGTAGGCAAACTCTACAAGTGGTAGAAACTGATCCCAAGAACCCCCAAAATCTATGACACAAGCGTGTAGCGTATCCTCCAATATTTGAATAGTGTGCTCGGACTGTCCGTCCGTCTGAGGGTGGAATGTTGTACTCAACTCAACCTGTGTGCCTAACTCTCGTTGCACTGCTTTCCAAAATTACGATATAAACCGCGTGCCCCGATCTGAAATGATGGACAACGGCACACCGTGAAGGCAAACAATCTCGCGGATGTAGATCTTAGCCAACTCCTCTAAAGAATAAGTAGTCCCAACTAGAATGAAATGTGCGGACTTGGTCAGCCAATCCACTATCACCCAAATAGCATCAAACATCTTCGAAGTCCGTGGGAGCCCAACTACAAAATCTATGGTGATACGCTCTCATTTCCACTCCGGAATCTCAAGCCTCTGAAGCAATCTGCCTGGTCTCTAATGCTCATATATCACCTGTTGAAAATTTAGGCACCGAGCTACAAACCCTACTATGTCTTTCTTCATCCTCCTCTACCAATAGTGTTGCCTCAAGTCCTGATACATCTTTGCAGCACCCGGTTGAATGGAATACTGCGAACTGTGGGTCTCCTCAAGAATCAACTCACATAGCCTATCCACATTAAGCACACAAATCCAACTCTGTATCTGTAACACCCCATCATCTCCAATAGTAACATCCTTGGCATCACTGTGCTTAACCGTGTCCATAAGGAAAACCAAATAGGGATCATCATACTGACACCCTCTGATGCGATCATATAAGGAAGACCGAGAAACCACACAAGCTAGAACTCGGCTGGGCTCTAAAACATCTAATCTCACGAACTGGTTGGCCGAGGGCTGAACATATGATGCAAGTGGTCTCTCACCAACATGAATAAATGAAAGGCTACCTATACTCACCGCCTTTCTACTCAAGGCATCGACCATTACATTGGCCTTCCCGGGATGATACAGAATGATAATATCATGGTCCTTTAGCAGCTCCAACCATTTATGCTGCCTCAAATTTAGATCCTTTTGTTTGAACAAGAGCTGGAGATTCCGATGATACGTAAATACCTCACAAGACATACCGTAGAGATAATTCCTACAAGTCTTCAATGCATGAACGATGGCTGCCAACTCAAAATCATGAACATGGTAGTTCTTCTCATGACGCTTCACTGGTGCAAAGCATAAGCAATCACTCTACCTTCCTGCATCAAGACACTCCCAATATCAATCCGAGAAGAATCACAATATATTGAATAAGAGCCTGACGTTGAAGGCAAAACTAGAACTGGAGTTGTGGTCAAGGCAGTCTTGAGCTTCTGAAAGCTCTCCTCATACTCATCTGACCACCTGAATGGAGCACCCTTATGGGTCAACCTGGTCAAAAGCACTATAATGGACAAGAAACCCTCTACAAAGCGAGGATAATACCTAGCCAATCTGAGAAAGCTCTGAATTTCAGTAGCTGAAGACGTCTGGGCCAACTCTGAACCGCCTCTATCTTCTTTGGATCCACCTTAATCCCTTCACTGGACACCACGTGCCCCAAGAATGCCACCGAACTGAGCAAAAACTCACACTTGGAGAACTTGGCAAAAAGCATCTCCTCCCTCAACCTCTGAAGTACAATCCTCAAATATTGTGCATGCTCCTCCAGGCTACATGAGTACACCAGGATGTCATCAATGAATACGATGACAAACGAATCAAGATATGGTTGAAATACAATGTTCATCAGATACATGAATGTTGTTGGGGCATTGGTCAGCCTAAAAGATATCACAAAGAACTTATAGTGACCGTAGTGGGTCCTAAATGCCATATTTAGAATATCCGAGTCTTGAATACCCGACCTCAAATCAATCTTAGAGAACACCCTCGCTCCCTGAAGCTAGTCAAATAGATCTTCAATGCGTGGCAATGGATACTTGTTCTTGACTGTAACTTTGTTCAACTGCCTATAATCGATGCACATCTGCATAGTACCATCCTTCTTCTTTACAAACAGAACCAGTGCACCCCAAGGCGCCACACTAGGCTGAATAAACCCCTTATCAAGGAGCTCCTGAAGCTGCTCTTTTAATTCCTTCAACTCAGCTAGTGCCATACGACACGGAGGAATAGAAATGGGTTGAGTGCCCAGCACCAAGTCAATACCAAAATCAATATCCTTGTCGGGTGGTATGCCCGGCAGGTCTTCAGGAAACATATCCAGAAAGTATCGCACTACCGGGATAGAATCAATAGGAGTGTCATCCCCAACATCTCTCACAAAGGCCAAATATGACAAACACCCCTTCCCAACTATCTGTTGGGCCTTCAAATATGAAGTCACCCTACTGGGAACATAATCTAGAGAACCTCTCCATGCGATCCTCGGCAAACCTAGCATCACTAATGTCATAGTCTTAGCGTGACAATCCAAATTAGCATAACATTAAGACAACCAATCCATACCCAAAATCATGTCGAAATCAACTATACTAAGCAATAAGAGATCAACTCTAGTATCCAATCCCTCAATAGTCACTACACACGATCGATACACATGTTCCAAAATAATAGTATCTCCCGCGCATAGATACATAAACAGGTGAGACTAAGGACTTACGGGGCATATCCAAATAACGAGCAAAATATGATAAGACATACGAATAAGTGGAACCAGTGGTTAATAATATAGAAGCATCCTTATGGCATACTAAGACAATACATGTAATCACTGTGTCTGAAGCAACAGCCTTTGGTCTGGCAAGAATAGCATAGATACGAGTTTTACCACCACCTGATCGACCTCCCCCTCTAGGGTGACCTCTAGCTGCCTAAGCCCTACCCCGAGCTGGCTGCGCGGGTGGTAAAGTGACTGGTGCAGAAGGTGTAGCCTGAACCCTCTACTAAACTGGACCTTCCAAGAGATGGGGACATTGCCTCCTGATATGCCCAAGCTCCCCACACTCATAGCAACCCCTATTCGTGAATGGTGGTGGTGAATGAATCAAACCCCGAGAACCATAATAACCGCTAGAAGAACCTAGTGCATATGAACCCTGAACTAAAGGAGCACGAGATGAACTCTGAGTTGGGAGAGCACTAAGAGATGACTGCCTAAGGCGAGCAGTATATGAACCACGGCTAGCGGATGCACCACAATGAACCTGATGATCCATCCTATAAGGACGACCCATGTTGCGGTGGGACTGACCCCCAAAAGAAACACTACTGAAACTACCCGAACCACGAGGCCTCATAGCCTCCCTCTCCTTAGGCTCCTAACTTCTGACCAACTCTAGCCGCTGAGCAATATGAACCACCTCATCGAACCTAACACCTGATGCATTCTCCTAAGTCATAACAAAACGCAACCGATAGTTGAGGCCATAAATGAACCTCCTAATCCTCTACCTCTCAGTGGGAATCAACCAGATCGCATGATGAGCCAACTCTAAAAATCTCATCTCATACTGGGTCATAGATATGCCCTCTTGGCGTAGCTGCTCAAACTGCCTACACAAGTCCTCCATGCGGTTCGGTGGCACAAACTTTTCCAAGAAGAGAATGGAGAACTTGTTCCATGAAAGTGATGCAGCATTGGCTGGCCTGCTCCACTCATAGGCCTCCCACCATCTAAAGGATGCCCTCGTCAGCTAAAAAGTAGTAAATGAGTTTTCAGAATAACCGTCATGCGAAGAATCCACTGGCACATATCCAAGAAGTTCTGTGAATCCTCAGACTCAGCCCCACTGAATGTTGGAGGCTTGAGCCTCCCAAACCTCTCTAGTCTCTTTTGATCCTCATCACTCATAACGGGACCTACCAGGTCCTGAGCAACTACAACCGGTTAGGCTGGTAGTACTATGTCCGAAACAGTGTTGATAAGGTATCAAGAGGTATTTCCAGATATATTACTCAAAAGAACCGGCACAATACGCCTAATCAGTTAGAATTGAAAAAATTCTGTCCCTATTGTTACAAACAAACGATTCATGGGGAGATAAAGAAATAGAGCGAACCAACTGTGTCTTATCCTTTCAAGGAAGGGTAAAAAATGTCATTATATATATAACATATTTAAATAGAAAATAAACAAATCTTATTTTTTAAAAATCCTATTTTGGGTGGATTTAAACTGAATTAGAATTAAGAAATAGGATTTTAGGGATAAGGAATAAATTAAACAAACAAACCATGGATAAATCCAAGCGACCTTTTCTTAAATTCAAGCGATCTTTTCGTAGGCGTTTGCCCCCGATTCAATCGGGGGATCGAATTGATTATAGAAACATGAGTTTAATTAGTCGATTTATTAGTGAACAAGGAAAAATATTATCAAGACGAGTGAATAGATTGACCTTGAAACAACAACGATTAATTACTCTTGCTATAAAACAAGCTCGTATTTTATCTTTGTTACCCTTTCTCAATAATGAGAAACAATTTGAAAGAACCGAGTCGACCGCTAGAACTACTGGTTTTAAAGCCCGAAATAAATAGGCTTACTTTTTCTTCACTTGAATCATAATTACAAGAATCTAGATTTGAGTATCGTGTCGTAAGAAAAAAAAAAATGAATCGGAAAAAAAGATTTCTTTTTTTATTGAATTGAACGTGTTCATTCATTTTGANAAATAGATTGACCTGGGCTGGTAGTACTATAACAGTACCTACCATCCACCATATCTTTTTCTTCTTATGAGACTTTCCGGGAGGTTTTGTTGTGGTTTCGGAGTGATTTGGGACATTTAGTCCCTAAAACGGAAGCTTAAGTCTTAGAATTTTTACCGTAATTGGAACTGTATAAAGACGACTCCGGAATAGAGTTTCGTCGATTCAGTTAGCTCCATTGGGTGATTCTGGACTTAGGAGCATGTCCGAACTATGAATTGGACGTTCGTAGCTGATTTAGGCTTGAATTAGCAAAAGTCGATTTTTTAGAGATTTTGACCGGTAGTGGACTTTTTGATGTCTGGGTCGGATTCTGATTCCGGAGGTTGGAGTAGGTTCGTAATATCAATTATGACTTGTGTGTAAAATGTGAGGTCAATCAGACGTGATTGATAGGTTTCGGCATCGGTTGTAGAAATTTAAAGTTTCAAGCTCATTAAGTTTAAATCAAGGGTGATTCGTATTTTTAGCGTTGTTTGATGTGATTTGAGGGCTCTACTAAGTTCGTGTGGTGTTATAGGACTTATTGGTATGTTTGGTTGAGGTCCCTGAGGGCTCGGGTGAGTTTCGGATGCTTAACGGATCGAAATTGGACTTGTGTGAGTTGTTGAAGCTTTCAAGCTTCTGGTGTAATCGCACCTGCGGTGAGGTGTCCACATATGCGGAAGGAGGAGGATCAGTAGATTTCGTAGGTGCGATGTTTTTCCCGCACCTGCAATAGCACATATGCGTATAATAGGTCGCAGGTGCGGAGGCAGATGGGAATAAGTGGTTTGCACAGAAGTGCTTATTTTTCCGCACAAACGGATGCGCAGGTGCGAGCCCAGGTTTTGCAGGTGCGGAAATGCCTGGGCAAAACCTACTTAAGTGAGACTTCGAGATTTTGGCCATTTTCATCATTTTGAGCTCGGACTTTGGAGGTTCTTGAAAGGGTTTTTGAAGAAATTACTGAGGTAAGCTTCTTGTATTCATTTTTCTTCAATAATGATGTTTCCCCACTGATTTCCCACCTAGTTGGTGTGTTTTTGAGGTGAAATTTGGGGGTTTGAGGCTAGGGATTTTGAGAGTGAATTTTGGGGATTTGAAGGGCCATTTGGTGTTGGATTTTAGTAAATTTGATATGGTTAGACTCGTGAGCAAATGGGTGTTCATATTTTGTGACTTTTACCCGATTCTGATACATGGGCTCGGGGCGACTTTTTGGGGAGATTTTCTAAATTCTCGCTTTAGCTTTGATTTCATTAATTAGATTAATTTCTTATAGTTGTATTTATGATATGTAATTGATTTTGGCAAGATTTGGGCCATTCGGAGTCGGATATTCGTGAAAAAGGCATTGTTACCGATTGATTGAGCTTGGTTCGAGGTAAGTGGTTTGCCTAATCTTGTATGGGGGAAATCCCCTTAGGATTTGGTACGGTTGTGATATGTGAGCACCGTGTACGTGAGGTAACGAGTACGTACACGGGCTATTTATTGTAAAACCCGATTTATTTTTACTAAGTAGCAACCTGTTTTCCTTTAATTTGAGTTATATCATTTAAATGAGTATTAGTCTATTTTCATTCTTAATTGAGCTATTCCAATATGTGTAGTTATATTGTTTAGTCTAATATCGCATATCTACGTACTTTAACTACTTATTTAAATTCTGTGAAGCATGCCTAGTTTATTTCCTGCTTTTCCTTGTTCTTTATCAGTATAACTGTAGAAATCTTGCTATTAGATGTTGTATTTATAGGTTTGAGTTGTGTGTTTACTTTTAAGACTACGAGGAGGTACATAGGGAATTCTCCCTGTATATTTACTTTTGGGACTACGAGGCGGTTCCTCGGGAGTTCTCCTTGCACATTTACTTTTAAGACTACGAGGCGGTTCCTCATGAGTTCTCCCTATATATTTACTTTTGAGACTACGAGGCGGTTCCTCAGGAGTTATTCCTGCACATTTACTTTTGAGACTATGAGGCAGTTCCTCGGGAGTTCTCCCTACATATTTACTTTTGAGACTATGAGGCAGTTCCTCGGGAGTTCTCCCTACATATTTACTTTTGAGACTACGAGGCAGTACCTCAGGAGTTCTCCCTGTATATTTATTTTGGGACTACGAGACGGTATCTCAGGAGATCCTCTATTGTTTATCCCTGTGTGTTGTACTGTTTCCTTGTTGTGTTTCCTTTTGTTAAATTCTAGTCTCTTATTATACTGTATATTCTCTTGCTTTATTTATTATATACCAGTGGGCCTGACCTGACCTCGTCACTACTCGACCGAGGTTAGGCTTGGCACTTACTAGGTACCGTTGTGGTGTACTAATGCTACTCTTCTGCACATGTTTTTGTGTACAGATCCAGGTACTTATTATCAGACCCGCTACTAGCTGAGAGTGCTTACTGTTGTACGGAAACTTTAAGGTACATCTGTCACGTCTGCAGACCTCGAAGTCCCCATCTATTCACTCCTATGGCATTTACCTTCCGTACTTCTTTTGTTAGACTCTGGTGTATAGAGATACTAGTTTCATTCTGTAGCTTCTGACTTATGATGTTCCGAGTTTTGGGAAGACTGTGTATTTATAGAGTATTGGTTATTGTACATATCGAGCGGTATTGTTACTAGTTATTTAGTTATCCACTACTATTAGTTGCCAAGTTTTACTTTCGTTTTGTTATTTTTTGCAATTTGTTAGGCTTACCTAGTCGGAGAGACTAGGTGTCGTCACGACGTTATTCGGAGAGAGTTTGGGTCGTGATAAGTACCCCCGGTGTTTGAAATCCCTGCACCACCTGCACTGGAGTACGGGCGGCAGAAGTGTGAGCACCTCCCCCATCCTAAAAAGTGGCTGTTGCGGCTGGAACTGAAACCGCTTGAGCAAGGCTAGTGCAAACAGTCAATATCTAGGTCAGAGCCTCCTGAAGGCCTGGAATCACAATGGGCACAATTGGTGCCTGAGCTGACCCCACTGGTTCAACTACGTCTTGAATCTGCTCCTGAGCTGGAGCAACTGGTGGGTCTACAGGTGCTTCTCTAGCTGTTGTACGAGCTACACCTCAGCCTCTACCGCGGCCTCGGCCTCTCATGGCTCTAGCTTGTGGTACTGGTGGCCATCCACCAGGTCTGGTAGCACGTTTCCTCACCATCTGTGAGAGAATTGAATAACAGAAGTTTAGTTCCCGGAATCAACAAATTCGCACGACAAGAATACAAGAAAGTGAAGTTTTCCTAAGGTTTCGGCAGCCTCTCGAAGGTAAGTACAGACGTCTTCATACCGATCCGCAAGACTCTACTAAACATTGCCAGGATAACATGTTAGCTACTTAAGGAGACTTCAAGTTATGCATGCTCGGCATCCGCAGGCCTTGGAGTCACCTTCCCTTATTCTTATTTACTGTTGTATTTCCTTTTAGACAGTGATGTAATAGATATTCTAGTTTTATTCTTTAGAACTTATGACTTTGTTCCACCGATTTTGGGGAGTTTATTGTTGTTGAATCTATTTTAGAAAGTTTATATAAGTTATTCATCTTTGTTTTAGTATTTTGTTAAATATGTCCGTCAAGTTATTATTAACTATTAGGCTTACCTAGTCATATAGACTAGGTGCTATCACGACATCCTTCGGAGAAAAATTAGGGTCGTGACAAATATCAAGTCAAATTCACTAATCTTCAAGTATAGGTAGTCCCCCTAGTGTTCGAGTTGTGAGTTATGAGAACTCTAACACTGAAATCATAATTTGGCAGTCCCCAGTTTAATAGTTCCCTGTAGGATAGCTAGTTCTGATGTTGATGGACTTTCAAATTGTACGATTCCAAAAAAGGGATGATACTAGAGCTCTTTTTATCAAATACTTTTTACTCTAGACGGAAACTACGGAGGTTCTAATCGAGGATCATGCCATATTTTGATTTAAGCTAGTCATACTGGTTTTGATGAGTTTTCAATCTAAAGCCTTATTGCCGGAGTAATATTCACAACTCCCTTTATGAATATCTCGTATCACATATTCTGTTTGTCTAGGTCATTGGTATTTAGCTTTGGGATCTTAAATATTCTCCAATATAATTCTCCTTCAACAAGGCAATATGGGGTGATGCGCACTCGAAGTTGTTGAGACGCATGCTTATCTTCGGGTAAAGTCCCATTCTGTAAGTAATCAATGAATTTATTATACAAATTCCAAATTAAATTAATCAAGATTATCTAATTTTCATTCTAATTGATGATAGATCAGGGATCTCCCGAATAAGGGATGACTCGATCCCGAGACTGTTTGACACGAAAATAATATTTTTCAATAAGAGCCCGGAGTTATTTCTGGATTCACTATTTTTAGGAGTAGATCTGAGATCAGTGCATTTGGCTCGGCATTCTCGGGCTGCATAGTTTCTTTGAATTTGATTGATCACGAGTTAAGAATCACTCTTTAACTCAATATTTTTGGTTTGAGTCCCCGAGCTAATTCAAGTCCTGTAACATATGTTTCATACTTGGCTTCGTTGTTAATAATAAAATAACTTTTATGAATTGTCTAACTACTTTCCTAATAGATGCATTAAGCATTATCCCTAACCTAGGACTTGTAACATTTGTGGACCTAATCGTGTAAAAGGTTCAAATCTCGAGAATTATCTCGGAAGTAACATGTACTTGTTTTCATCCTCGGATAATATGTTCTAGCTAAATATTAACCATAAAATTTGCTAAAACTTGTAATTTTATACCCGTACGTAGCTAATAAATAATATCAAATTCACTAAGTTCGACTACCCATTTAGATAGCCTTCCTGATAGTTCGTGTTTATGTAGAATATTGCTTAATGAATATATAGTGACTAGGGGAATTGGATGATATTGAAAATAAAGCCATAGGTTTAGGACAACTATTATTAATGACAACTTCTCAAAACGTGAATAACAAGTTTTCGTGTCTAAGAATATTTTATAATAGATAGGAGATTGTGTACCTTTGTCTTCTTGAACTAAGAATGTGCTTACTGAGACCTCCAAGACAGCTTAATATACCAACAAGCATCCTCCTCCTCGGAATTTTGAATGCAATGGTGGGTTGATGTTAGCTAGCGAGTCCGGATAATTTGACTTTACGGACTAATCCGAGCTTTAGAAGTTTGATTCATGTTTTATTATTTGACTTTGATTTCTTCTTTTGCTTGACCATATTATAGCGCAGGTCAATAGTGAGCATACATGTCATTTCCTCTGGCGGTATATATGTCATGTTGGCATAGGGGCAAGTAAAGTAATTCGTGTTAGCACATAAAAATTCAATCGACTTTCCTTTAAGTTCGGGGTCAAGTCTCGACCAACGTAAACTTTCCTATTCGGAAAGTCAATGATAGTTTTAGTTCTTTAGCATTTGACCTCGTGGATTTTGATTCTTTCGATTCAATGATTATGTCGGAAAATATTTATCTAATTGTCCATCTACATTCGAGCTTCCTTCAATTAAGGGCCCTGTAGAATCTTGCAATGTAGCAAGTTGATTCATTACCTGTTCGGGAAGGTCCGCAAATTTTTTCAGCCTATGAAAAAAGTCACGTATCTCTTTGTTCAGGCCTGGTTTTCAAATTTCTTCATACAGATTCAGATCTCCTAGGAATCACCTATGTTGATCTCCGAGCCTGTTTTTGACTTTTGATTGAACTTTCATGTCTTCGTATGTTCAATGCTTCAAATTATACCGATTGTAAATTTTATTTCTCAGCTCCGGAAAGGTCCGGCGTTGTTCTCCTAACTCCTTCGATCAGATTCAGAATTACCTTCGTTCGATTTTTGAGCCTATTTTCGGACATCCTATTAGTGTCAATTCGACTTACTATGTCTTCTTTTGTTTGAAGTTCGGTGTTTCAACGGCTACGCATATCATTCTCGTGGGATCGTTGGGAATCCCGGTGGTATTCCATCCGCTCGTTTTGTTCCTTGATTTGTTTCTGTAAAGTTACAACTAAATTTTACAAATCGAAATAACCTGGTCTATCTAAACCTCCTTTTCCGAAACTGTTTGGCGCAGATCTAGTATAATCAGTTCCGGTACTAATAGTTACGTTACCTATATATCTAGTACCGATGTCCATTCTCTATTTTTCTTTGTTCGTTACTTACCTATCATTATCATGATTATTCTTCTATTTTTATTTTGCCTTGTAAAGCCATCTCCAACTCGGTTATCCTCAACTGTGTTGATTAGAAAATTTCGGTCATGATGAAGGTTTAAACTGAAAACAAGCGAAGATTAACAAAATATTATTAGTATATTTGAATGAATAGAAAAATTACTTGAGTTTCTAGTAACAGAACTAAATTGTTTAACCCAAAAAATAATTTTTAAGGCCAAAGCAATTTATTTTATGTGATGGGTCACAAGTAACTGATTCGGTCCGAGTGATATAAATATTCATTAATACAACATAATAGAAAAATAAAAAATTAATTCAATGACAGATAATATAGTAAAAATAAAATAAGAAAGAAATAATTCTTATTGGATGATCCTTGATAGGATGATGAGCCGAGCAGAGCTTGAAGAGCCAAATTATGACAAACTTAGGAGCAATTTGCTATGAATTACAATGTATAGAATTGTACGAAAAAACATTAGATGATCACAATAATGATGAAGTGTGTCTATATATAAGACTAATTCTAGGCAATCACTCTCCTTGAATTATGGGTCTATTATGAGCATTTACTCAATTCATTTGTTACTTTTGGAACACTTATAACAGCTGAGTAAGTGGTAAAATTTCTTAACTGATGAGTTAATTTTGTACATGTTGAGTCAATTCTATAGTTGTTGAATCAATTTTGTACCTGTTGATTTAATTCTATAACTGATTGTCTTGGTTTGCCGGTTATAACTATTTATTGCATTTATTGTATGTTACATATTGATTTGTAAGTGATGCCGTAATAATAGTAAATTCCATGTAATTTGGGATTAATTGATTCTTTCCTCATTTGTAATTATGAGTTATTCTCCGTACCTGATCCAGGGCTATTTTATGATGATCAGTTATGAGACTAATAGACACGGTACGAGTATGTTTGGTTCCGAAGGTGCTTCACATATCATCTTTATCTGTCATTCTTTACTTTTCTCATAGCTTTGCTAACATGTATCGCCATTCAATAGACCCACATGGCGAGTCTTTTTTTCACTAATACATTACTTACAATACTCTGATTTTTTTTATTTGTGTAGTCTTTAATATTATCATGCTAAAAACATGTTTGGTAATTATTATTTATTCAAAATTTAGGAAAAAGTAAATACATCCACACCATTTAAACTGTGAACAGTCAAGTGGCATTCATCAGGCTTTAGCATTAATAGCCTATTTGGCCAAGCTGCAAAAATCATCTAATTTTGAGAAGTATTTTTTTTTTCTCAAAAGTATTTTTGGTGAGAATCAGTTTGTGTTTGGCTAATTAATTTGAAAAGTACTTTTGAGCAGCAATAGATGTTTGTCCAAGCTTTTAAAAACTGCTTCTAAGTGTATTTTTCTTAAAAGTGCTTTTCAAAAAAGTGTTGTTAGAGATAAGCTATTTTTTTTATTTCTCCAAAACTGCTTCTGTTTCTCCTTAAAAGTACTTTTTTTCTTCCAAATATTTCAACTTTGAAAAAAAAGATACTTTTTTGAAGAAAAAAAAGTGCTTCTAGGATGGGAGAAGCTTGGCCAAAACTTATAGTCTGTTTGGCCAAACTGCAAAATTCAGCTTATTTTGAGAAGTGTTTTTTCTCAATAGTGCTTTTCTCAAAAGTACTTTTGGTGAGAAATATTTTGTGTTTGACTAATTAATTTGAAAAGCACTTCTGAGCAGCAATTAGTGTTTGGCCAAGCTTTTAAAAACTACTTTCAAGTATTTTTCTCAAAAATGCTTTCAAAAAAATACTTTCGGAGAGAATCTATTTTTTCTGTTTCTCATCAGAAGTACTTTTTTTTTCTTCCAAAAGCTTGGGCAAACACTTCAACTTTAAACACTTCATAGAATTGGAGAACCTTTGATCAAACAGGTTACTAATTAATCAATTTCACTAGAGCGGATCTGCTCCCCACTAAACTACCTTAATGTGTAAAGGATCAAAAATGTAAAAGCAGAGTTGTGTGAAATGGCGAAGATTGGCGATAAGATTTGCGAATTAATTAATCTACTATGTCATCAGTCTAAACACAATCAAATCAAAGAGAATATTAATCTCTAGAAAATGTTAAAATAAGACTAGAAAAGAGAGTTTACACCCTATCTTATCTCAATCACCACAAAAATACCTTAGCCACCCAATCATCAGAAATAAATGCAAGAGTATGAAAAAGAAAAGAAAAGGTAAAAGAGAAAGCTTCTATCCAGCAAAATTCTCTTTATTCCTGCATATATAAAATTAAATATTGCTATTTTAATAAGTGAAATTGGGAAAATATTTTTGTGGACAGAGGCGTTACAAACAAAACATAAGTCCTCACTAAGGTGATATCATTTCTATGACATCACTACGACCTACAAAATGTTTCCACGTGTTAACAAAAGCACCTTCCTTGTACCCACCAAGAAAGAATCTAGGAAAGTTACTCAAGGAAAAAAAATAAAAATAAAAAGAAATAATAAAGAAATGGAAGCAAGAGCAAATAAATAGAAAGAAGTCTTGAAAAGTCATCTCGTCAAGTCCTTCAAACATTTTCATAGCATTTCCTCTCCTTTACTTTCAACAATGGAAAATTTTCATTACTCAAACCCTAATCCTAACCCTAATTATGGAGCTACTGATTTTATTGAGACGCCGGAATTTGAACTCTCCGATTATCTCTTTCCTGTCGACGAATTGAGTGATGATTTTTTGTTACAAAATGAAATGACATCTGAATTTGTTCAAAGTATTTCCAGCAGTGGATCATATTCCAATCCCACTCCAAGTTCAGCTAATAACATGCAAGTCCTATGATAAATATGTTGCATTTTATTGCTCAAATTATGTTAAGTATGAATCTTATTTGAGTCTTTTTCTTAACAGAAAATGTACAAAAGGTGTAAAGAAGTACAACAAGGTGGATGCACAGTCTAGGGTTGCATTTAGATTTAAATCGGACTTGGATGTTTTGGATGATGGATTTAAATGGAGGAAGTATGGCAAGAAGATGGTCAAGAATCGTCCAAATCCAAGGTAAGTAACAATAAGAATAGTTATATTATTAATATTGCCCATTTTTTAATCATGAACAAGTGTTATTCTTATTCTCTTACTTATCATTATGAGATTATAGAACTATAATTTTGCTTTTAAATTTATTTGATTCTCATTGTGTTTTTTCCTTATTCGTTACATCAAAGGGTAGAAAATGGGGCAATTTCAACTAAGTTAATTTGAGAACTATATATAAGTATCATTTTTAGTTATAAGTATTCTCTTAAAGATAATCATATGATCTCCTAAACTTTCACCAAATCCGCACCATCTCTATTCTCTCCTATAATTATAAGATCATCATTATTGTTATTGCATGCTCAAAGTGTCTTAGACCTTATTGTCTTATTAATGTCACTATAATTGAAGGGTAGTATTGAACTAAGATATACATACTTGCTAAAAACAAGACAATTTGATGTGTGAAGTATCCCATATTATATTTACACAAGTTTCGAGAAAGGTCCGCAGCCAGAAAAATATAATGTGGGCAGCCTAAAACCTTCCATATCCATTTGCCATTATAATTTAATGTATGCTAGTTATTCCATAGAATTTATATAAATTAAGTGGAGTATTAGAATATCATCTTATCTCCGCCCCAGAAAAATAAATTAGAAGTGAAGAGTGGAATAGTCCAAACATATGGTTTTCCAGATCACCGTTAAGTATAGTGGCTTCACGTGATAAACATTGCTCTATTTTTATAGGTACAGGTGTGCTCTTATATTATTATGCTAATTATAATGCAGCAGCCATTTGGTTTTGGCGGATCCATATATGTGACAATCATTTACCAAATGCTAGCTAGTACAAGATATTTAGAAATGGACAAAGTTTGCAGTCTTAACTCTTAACACAATAAATACCTCGATCAAACTTAATAACTAATGACACACAAAATATGTATAAATTTGAAAGAGAAATTAAGTTCACGTACCAGTTTGAGATTGAGCCATATATATGTCAGGTTGATGTAGGTTTAGGTCTTTTTTCTGTATCCATTTTTAAATATGGTGAGGTCAATGAAGCAGCTACGTACAACACAATTTTTAGTCACTTATAGAATATTACGTTGAAGAAGAGTAGAAGACAAAGGAGAGTTTAACCTCCCATTAATGGCTTCATTAGGTTTAACCTACACTCATCATTTCATTTTAGACTCGTCAACACATAACATACATCCAGGGGCGGAGTTAGAGTAGAGGGAACGGGTTCAGCTGGAAGATTGGAAATAGGTAAAACATAAAAATAGTCTAAATAATGTAAGCCAGTTTTTTTAACGGTCAATTCGTTTTTAACCTTTTTAGTACCCATTGGGAGGTGGTCAACTAACCCAAGTTGTAGCTATAGGGACCTTTATGAGGGGCGGAGATACAATATTACATACAGTTTGAATGAATTCAGTAATTTTTTATTAGACGATGTATTAATTTACGAACCCAATTATTAAAATGAATTATGTATCCAATGAAAAATTCAAAATTCATAAACTTCTTAATTTCGGCTCTTCTCTTTATCACTGTTTATTTCTATCAATTCATGATAGCAATCATAATGTAGGGCTTCGAGTGCTAGAAATACTACAATAATTTAATCCAATGAGAACAGTTATCTTATCCCCATAGGGCGTATAGTGCTAGAAATACCATAGTTGTTGATACAATTAATAGGAGCATCATTAATTAAAAGGGAAAAGCTTCTTAATAAGTTTATTAACAGTGTAATGACTGAAAGGGATTACAACTAAAAATATTTGTGGCAAAATTGAGTTGCTCTCTATAGTTTCTCTAAGCAGAAACAGTTAAGAGCAATGTCATATATCACATACACCAGCTAAAATATTGATGATTATGATAGGGCCATATATATGTGATGAATGTGACCTTTTTGATAAAGAAAATTTGGTATGGAATATAATTGTGCCAAAGTTGCAAAAATACTTTGGACAAGAGAGGGAAATGAAAAGGGACAACCGACAGTAGACAAGTAGAGAAGATAATGTTGTGCTTTTTGTTTCTGCTTTGGCACCCATTATTAGAGGGAACTTGAACATCCAATCATGTTCATAGCCAGAGGCGGATCCATTATTTAACGTTGATGGGTTCGTGCAACAACCTTGAGTAAATTTTTAATAGTAATTGAATTCACATTCAAACATTATTATAAATATTTAGTAAATTTTTCGAACACACATTTATATTGTTTGGACAAAAGTTACCCGTAGATTGCAAGGTGGATCCCCATGAGGTTTAGACTGATATAATTTTATCTTCACATCTATCTTAAAACATATGTTTATTGCATTAAGGGCACTAGCAGAACAAAAATTTCTAATTAGGGGAATTTATAAGAATACAAAAGTGCCATATTTGGAATTTTGCGACCTTAAACAATTTCTAGAGCCACTTCTATTTATACTAGATTAGAATTAGGGGTGTACTTGGACCGGGTTAGTTCGAATTTTATCAAAACCAAACCAAATCAAACCAATTATATCGGTTTGGATTGGTTCGGTTTTGTCGGATTTTTCGGGGGTTTTGAATTTTTGTTACATGAATCTTATTTCAATCTTGCATTATTAAAGTTATAGATAAGATTTTGATAAGTAAATATATGTTTACTAAAAATTAAAAAAAATAATAACAAATATATGATCTATTAAAGTGATCTTACGGGAGAATTGTTTTTAATAACACATAATAGTTTATTTTCTTAGTAGTATACTAATAATTTTTTGTTGATGTACGCTTTCAGGGTTAACCAAATTTAATAATTAAACATAAAAATTAATATGATACCTAGAAAATGATATGTTCTATGTAATTTTAGATTATCGAAATACCACTTCAAATTCAAAAAACATATAATAAATCTTGACATATGAATATGAAAGAACAAAAAGATGATTGACGCATTTCAATAACACATAATAAGAAAGTGATACAATTTATTATTTAAAGTAAATAAAAATGAATGCACTTTATAGTTCTATTGAATATTATATCCCATGAGAGGATCTCAAATATTTCTAGACATCTTTTAAATAAAATTATATATAAAGTCTTAAAATTATATATAAAAAATTATATATTTATATGTCGGTTTGGTTCGGAATTTTTAACTCAATACCAAACCAAACCTAATCGAGTTTTTTAATCGGTTTGGTTTGACTTTTTTGTTTGGTGCAGTTTTCCGATTCGGTTTGTACATCTCTAACTAGAATTATTTCTTATGTCAAGGTATTCAACTATATGTTTGTAAAAGCAATTTTTATCTTGTTTGTATTATACTCCTATAATTTTTCGTGGAAGGGGATTCAAATGAACTACTTTGTATCATGAAGCTCTGCGGCCCTAGGAGGGGAGGAAATTAGTGGTGGTAGTGATAGGGTAAAATTCCTCTTTCTTTTATTTGTTACTTAATTAAAAAAAATTGAATAAACTTTATGTGGTAAAAATCATAAGAAACTAAGAATGAGATAGTATTTGCATGTTGATTGAAGCAAGTAATAAAAGTAGACGAAAAGCGACTTATGCCCAAATTTTGCGAATTTTCTCCCGTTTCCTTTTATTTAATTTTAGCAACCGAACAGAACAATATGTAAATAAAAAAATAAAAAAACGATTTCACCATAAAGAAAAAACAGAGTATTATAAGAATTTTACTGGAACCACAACAAATAGGACCTGTGCCATAATTATTAAAGATTTTACTGCATTTTCTTATTGGTCTCATAAAGGACATTTGCCTCACTATTATTAGCATAAAAAAGAAAAGAAGAATAACAGTGGCTTTTATCTTTATTGGTGTTAACTGGCCTAACTTTTCAGTTAAAGTTGCAAAAGTGCGAAAGTATGATTAACAAGAAGTGAATTCAATAGAATGCCCTCCATTTTATCTTCTAATTTTGTTGTAATGTAATGTATTGCACTAGTGGCGTGCTCAACCATTAAAAAGACGTCCTACACCATTTTGTTGATATTGACTAGAATATTCTTATTTTCTAAGCTAATAAGAGTCTTATATTGAATTTTATTATTTGGTTAGAAAATTTATTTCTTTTTCTACTCAAAATCTTTCATCTAACCATTCTCTCTAATTCTTTGACAGAAAAAAAAAACAAAATCAGCTACATCATTAGTTATTGAATATGTGGTTTGATATAAGTAGTTACAATTTTTTCATATACCTTGTTAAATTCTTGAAAAATTTAACATTCTTTTATTCTAAAAAGATTGTCCATATTTCACTCTTTTAGAGTTGAACTAATTTAGCTTTGTATGTGTCTGTAAGAGTTGTCTATATGATAATAAATATTATGATTGTACCATGTGTAAAATATTATTAAGTATAGTTGAGTTGATAAATGACAAATTAATGGACATGAACAGGAATTACTACAAATGCTCAAGTGGAGGATGCAATGTGAAGAAAAGAGTTGAAAGGGACAATGAGGACTCAAGCTATGTCATCACTACCTATGAAGGAATTCACAATCACCAGAGCCCTTCTCATGTGCTTCACTACACACAATTCCCTCCCAAAAATATTGGCCTTCATAACCTTCGCCTTTAAATTTTTTTTTTTTTTGGACCAAAAAAAAAATGAAGTTTGTAATTAAGTTGATCCAAATATTTGGTGTTAGGCCTGATAAGGATATGGGCTTAGCTCTTTGTGTCTTTCCAACAATTTCTATAGTTGTATTTTGAGAAATTTTCATAAACAACTATAATTTAGAGTTTAGTAACTATAATTTGCCTAATTACCATTCGTAACTACTATTCAATTGTTATTAACTTATATCACTTGCATTCAAATATGCAACGAATACAACTTGTGGCAACTGTATTCGTTCGTGTAACGAATACATCGTGTATCAACTGTATTCATTCACGCAATTGTATTTATTTGTGCAACGAATACAATATGTATCAACTATAACCAATGCGAAATATAAGGGCGTAAACAATGGATACAACTTGTATTGATTGTATACTGGGGTGTATACAAAGGATACAACATGCATTGACTGTATTTGTTCGCGCAACGAATACAACTAAGGCAAAATATAGAAAAATAAAATGTTCTTGTTGAGAGTTGAACTCAAGACCTTCGCTAACTAAACAAGCACTCCAACCAACTGAGCTACGAGAGCTTGTTTCTCTCTTGTTTCAGTTCAAAACAATTAATCTCTTATTTCATCGATTTGCTATAAGATTCAAATATAGCTTATGAATGGTAAATTTGCTAAAAATATAGTTACAAATAGTAAATACAGTGTGTCGCATAATTTTCCATTTTACTTAAGTCTTTGGTTTACTTGATGGAGGAACCTATGTTCCCACAAGGGATAATGATATATTATATTAAGCAAATTGCTGTTACAAAACTTGAGTTACACTATGCTCGTTTGAGGACTTTTTTCTTTTAAAAATTTTAAGTAAAAAGGTGAAACACCTACACTAGGGGCCATGAGAACTACATTTTGGGGTGATACCAAAACTATTTCCTTCATTACCATAGCCAAACTTGAAACTGTAATTACTGCTTAACTTGACACTACAGTAGTTACGGATTTGGCTAGATTATGTAGGCGTTCGTCCCTTTGAATGGCGGGCTCGACTATATTTATGGCAAAACTTAAATAATTAATGAATTTTATAATTATTTGAAATAAGTGTTACATGGATTTAAATATTTAAGCTGTTTTTTTCCGATGAAACTGTGATTATAATTTATGACTAATCCCAATGCTCTAATGTTAAGTAGAGGCTAAGGTCGAAGAGTGTAGATAATGCTCTAATGTTAAGTAGAGGCTAAGGTCGAAGAGTGTAGATATTAAAATTTCCACTTCAAGTATGTCCAATTACTCCTTTTTTTGCTTTCCTCTCTCTCCCTAATAAGAAATTGATATCTTGTTGTCATTTTAGAATTCTGTTAAGTGAGATTAAACCAACCTAATATAATAGTTTAAAAGTAATTATATTGAAAAACAATGTCTTAAGCGAAGGATTACTGTCATGTTTCAAACAAAGGAAATAAAACGCTAATATGGTTAGTTAAATAGAGTAAAATTAACAATTCCAATCTAGTGATATTTGAAGACCTGAAATCACGAGTACCACTTACTTGAACCTCTTATTTTGTTTTTGCAAAAAGAGGGGATCTTTAGACAAATAGCCGGTCGAATTCACTATTTATTTTTTCTAGTCAGTTTACATAAATTTAATTCTTATTGTACATTCTTATACATATATTACACATATATCATTTTTTTAGTTTAAATGGTTGGGTTGTTGGCGGGGCATTTGTATCTATACCCAGTTTTTGGGTCACCTTTTAACTTATACCCGCTTTGTAAAAAAAATTGCAAGCGTACCCACTTTTCGCGTTACTTCAGACATACGGGCCTGAAGTAGTAAAAATTTATGTCTGAAGTTTGAACTTCAGAATGTTTTGCCTGAAGTGTAGCAAAACTTTAGATATTTTTGCCTGAAGTTTGGCCTGACTTGCAAAGGCAATCACGCAAATTTCAGTTCATAGTGCAATGGCAAACTTCAGTTTAATAAAACTACAACATGTTTTGGCTGAAGTTTTTGTTTTGTAATTGATGAACTTCAGCATTCCAGGAGCTGAAGTTTTTGTTTTGTAATTGCTGAACTTCAGCATTCTACGAGCTGAAGTTTGTTTTGTAATTGCTGAACTTCAGCATTCTAGGAGCTGAAGTTTTTGTTTATATTTGCTGAATTTTAGCATTTTTAGAGCTGAAGTTCTAAACAACAATGAAGCGATTGATGCTGTTCATTTCAAAGATTAAAGAATGAAAAATATTTTCGACATGAAAACAAGTTACTACAGATAAATTAGAACCAAAAATCAATGGGCCTGTAATGCTAAAATATTTAAGAGGTTAAATTATTATGAATAAGACCAAACTGAACATAATGGGACAAGCATATATATATGAATCATCAGGCTAGAACGCATAACAATATCTCAAGCTTCAACATTCAGAAAACGAAGGAGGAGAAGGAGGAGGAGAAAGAGGCCTGAAATTGTTTAAAAAGTAGGTATAAATTAAAACTTTTTTTAAAAGTAGGTGTAAATTATTTGGTCGCCCCGTGCAATGTTTACGTTGTTGGCTACTAAAAACCCAAAAATACTCGATAAAATTGGATCGATTTAAAAGAACACATAGTTGGACCGTTCTTGGAGATCTATGTTGGGCTCAAGAGAAGCACTTATTGGGCCCAAACTTGTCTTTGTTATTTTGGGCCGAAGCTAACATTTTGGGTTTCCACGAGTCTTGCTTTAATTCATTGGTCGGTGACACATCAACCGTCTAAACTGTCTTTTCATAGCGTTTGATTAACAAACCTCGCTCGATCTCTACACGAATCTAACTCAAAAAAAGTTCACAAATTTATACTCCAATCACTACTATACTGAAAAATCAAAAACCCCAATTCGTTTTCTTTTCTTTTTCTTAATGCAAAATTATACCTTAGTTAAATTCACCCATTTCAAGATTTGTTAATAGATCTACTGTTAATGCGTTTTTGGTTAATTCAGTGCAGTGTTGAATCTTATGGGAGATGGGTTCTTGAAACTGAAGCATTTCGTGGGTAGTATTTGCTATTGATATGGGCTTGAACAAATGTTGTTTGTTGTGGAGATTCAGGTTGTGTTTTATGGTACTTGAGTTGATTAGCTGATTTGGGTTGGTTTCAAAATTTGTTCTTTTTTTATTGGATTGTATTCTGTTGGTTTTTGGTTTGGGTTTTTGGAGGAGGAGGAGATGATGTTTTGGAGGGAAAGGGAGACTAAAGAGCAAAATGGTGGTCCACCTTGTGGACAAGTCAGGGTGCCTGTTGTTGGAGATTCAGGTATTTAGCTAAAATTTAAATGCTTTTAGTTTTCATCTTTTGATTATATGATTTTGCTATGTTTTCTTATGCATCTTACTAGTTATGTATCTTCTTGAATTTGATTTCTAGTCTGTAGCTTGGTGTTTGGTGGTAAAATATAGTAGTTGCATAGATTCAGAAATGCTTGAGGAACGGAGATAACAAATAGATGCTAATAATATGAGGTCTCTGATTTATAGACATAATTGCTTTTGGGTTGAGCTAAAGGGTGTGGCGTAGAGGTCAATGAAGGAGGTTATACCTGTGCTAATGGGATTATCAG